>SSNS01000413.1:399027-441694 GCA_006937985.1 Aphyosemion australe | reverse complement strand
CCACGCCTGTACTGATAACTAATGGTTTGAAACAATGCTGCAAGTCAGGCTCTCCAAACAGCATTTTTAGAGCCTTTAGATGGAACCACACCTCTGACGATAACAAATATACAACGTTTGCCCCAAAACAATTCAAACAAATTCACTGAAGCACTTCTCAAGTTCATCCTTCAGCCCAAAGGATTAATTATCATGTAACATATATTTATCAGGCTAGTTTAACATATCAAGTTTTAATAAAAGTTTTAAAATTGCTGTTTTAATAGAAAACAGTATCCTAAACAGCCACTTCTTTATCAATAACAAAACCAAGCTTAACCAAGAGTCTAAACTCATTAACAGAAAAGATTTTAATCCTATGGAGCCACATTAGTTTAACTCACCTTCTTGAGTCTGATGGTCTCTGTGTCTGTCTGATGCAAAAGGAGAAGAAGGATAGAGGAAGAGCGAGACAACTCTGTCACTGTCCGTGTGCTCGGCTCACATGCTACCTGATCCACCAGCACAGCCTGCAGAAGAGGCAGACCAGCTCGGAGCTATGCAGAGGGGAGGGGGGGCAGTTTCACAGAAAGGCAAAGCTGTGCCGCCATTCCCCGTCGCCCAGGAAACCAACGCTCTTTCAAAGAAAATCAACCAATGGAAAACACCAGCAATTGTGTTCAGACAAAAAGTCACATGACTGCCCCAAACGGGCAGGCGAGAGGAGAAATAAGTGAAGGTGTGAGGAGGGAACGGAGAAACTTTGTGGAAAACATATTTATAGTAAAACTGACTCAAAAGTAAAGGTGATTACTACAAAAACAATTAGTTATAGTATTAGAAATGATTGCTTTTGATGGGAGCTCAGAGATTATAAATGCTGATGAATTCTAGGTGGATCTTGCATTCGGCTCACACCCATAGGCAAACAGATACCAGGATTCAAAAGCCAATAGAGACACATCATGTGGAAAAGCAATGACGTAGAAATCTCTTCTCAGGTTGATCCTATTTCACCCGATAACCAAAGAGAAGCTGACGTTACATCTCTGCTTTAGGCTGAACTTCCACTTATTTATTCCGTTTTTTTGCATTTTTAACAAATAAGAAATGCACCAATTCTAGTTTTGCAGGCCAATACCAATGCTGATACAGATTTTGACTGATTCCGATTTGATTCAAAGATCTTTTAACATTTATTTATTTCTTAGTTTCTGAGCTTAGTGAATAAAAAGAAAACGAGAACTCATCAATATGAGGTTTATTTAGCTTTACTCTTCACTCTGACAGGTTCTAGACTAAATTATAGGGATGTTCTCCAGCAGAAATTCCCTAGGAAGCAGTGAAACAATACAGTCTACAGATCTCAGGCGCTGGGTTTATTACTCAGACTCAAATCACACGTCTCTCCTTTTCTCAGCAATAAACTGTGCACTTGAACACAATCATTTGCTTTATAATGCAATACCTCGGTGCCAGTAAATTACCTTGCAACAGCTGTGGCAAGCAGGTCTCATTCTCAGAAAAGTGTTAATCTACCAAGGGGAAAAAAGCAGAACGAGTACTTCTCTACAGCGTGAACTGAAACATGATAGCAGCAACAAACTTCAGCTGAGGGTGAACAGTATCACAAGCACGGGAAATAGTAGCAGGTCTGGTCCCTCTTTTGTTGTTTTTGAAGTATTTGTTAGGACTGAGCATTAACAACCTCGTACAGATAATAGACATGTTGTGGCTCTGGGCTTACCTGGGGATATAATTGCGAACAGAGCATTTAGCCGAGGATTAGATCTAATAAAATTACATACCAACAGTTTCACAAGGAATGGCAGTGATATCATAACATACATTTTGTGTCCTTTTGTGCTGCCATGTGGGCCTAGACTGCCTCTATAAACACACCAATCATGAAAACGCCCGCCTATCCATTTTCTGTCAGCGTTTGGTTTTAGGAATTATGTACCTAAAACGAGTCGTTTCAAAAAGTCCCCGTTTGTGACATCACAAACGGGGACAAAGTAGAATCAAACCACAAAAGAGAGCTGCTGCTGAAGGAGAAGCCTCTCCCAGATATTAGAGCTTCTCAGCTTATAGCAGCCTGAGCTAGGGACAGGTGGGCGTGGCCAGCTCCAGCTTGCTTTTTTAAAGTGACAGAACCCGTAAACGGAAGGTATTGAAAATGTCAAAAATAAAGCTACTGATTGCTCAATATGGGAGGGATTTGGTGCAAAGAACTTTATAAACATGTTTTTTTTATAGATTTTAACTGTTTTGCTTAAAACAAATAAAGAAATAAAGACTGAAGTGTTAAGCATGTGTGTCTTTCTCAACTAACAGACAAGGTGTCAAGTTACAAAAAAAAGAAAAGTACGAAGGTAGATAGGACGGAAATCCCATCAAACTTCTCATTAATATTTTTTATCTTAGAGCCAAGTCTGTCAATAAAAAAGTGTTTTGATACAGTAAACAAAAGTGTTTGTACATTAGTTATTTAAATATGTTTTCTTTAGATATTGCCATCATGTTCTGGTTACGTTTCCTGACCCAGGACATTCAGAATCATCACAGGAGACCAGAATAAATAAAGAACCAATTTTTATTATAAGGAAAACGAAGGGAGTGCCGTCAACGTGAGGCGAGGATCGGTTCAGGCTTGTGATGAGGTGGTCTGGAAACAGGACAATTTAATAGCTTGCAAGATACTAGGGGGAAAGGTGGATTGGAGCCGAGACTGGTTTGAGCTCGAGAGGGAGGTGGTCAGATCCGAGGTGGTGGCCAGGCTTGAGAGTTTTCCCAGGAGGGGTGAGCGTGCGAGGTGGGCGGTGAAGAGCGGGTCGGTCTGGCGGAGCAGGGTGAGGCGTGGTCCAGAGATGAGGTGAGTTGGTTTATGGGAGAGATGAATCGTGGCGAGCGTACCTGGAGACAGGAAGAGGGTTCGGGACTCAAATGCTTGACCAAGCACAGGAGATGAAAAGGCTTGCAAGGTTGGCGAGAGATCTCAGGTTTGAGAAATACCCAACGTGAGGTGATGTAAAATCAGCTGCAGCTGCCTGCTCCTCTGCACCTGCAGTTAAGCACTCACTCACAGGTTAGGAGGAGGCCACTCACCTCAGACATGACAATCTCATTGGGTTCTGTGATTAAAAGTTGCACAACTAATCACTCTGACTGGACAAAACAGGGTTTTTCAAATATTACTTAGCAGTTTTTACACCCTAACACTGTAACAGGTAATTAAGTCAACATTAACAGAATTCATTATTAAAAATGCATCACTCTGAGAAGCCTTTATGTACATAATTATGCCTTTGATGACTTTTCTAAACGTATATAAGGTGAGATTCTGGTTCATAGTGAGCTGTGGGAAAAGATATAAAGAAGAACTGTAAAAGATATAAAATTTAAGGAAGTAGAAGAACAAAAGGTACTAGCATAGAATTATGGGAGGAAGTACAGAAAACGCATAAAAAGGAGGAAACAAAAAAGTTCTCAAAAAACAAAGTACAGATCAGCTGGGTGGATGTGGCATTGAAGAAATGACCAACTAGTATCTCCAATGATTGTTGTTTATGTATCATTTATGTGACAATTTTATGATATTTTAGACATTTCTACACAGGAAAAACAAGCACAGCTGCAAGAATAAACAAACACAAACTCATTGCTGAATTCTGTGTGTATTCAGAACATGTGTGCTACATAATGTGTATAAATAGATGTTGAGTGTGTAGCTCTGAAACAATGAGCCCATTGAAAAGTAATCTGCTGCTACTTAGACAATAATCTAATAGTGCCAAGCAACTGTGGGGATTTACTGCTTTGTTCAGCGTAAGACAAGTGAGTTAACTTGGGCTTTTGTAAGTGTTTGTCATTAAATTGTAATATAGCAATTACTTAATCTGTCCTGTTGGTGAAACAAGTTTACTGAATCTGTTCACTGACCTTTAAAATCCCACAGAATACAAACTTTCTGCAATAAACAACAGTTTCGCTCATAAATATGAACTCCTTTTGGACTACCATTGCTTAGTAAGTTAGGATCCAATGATTTAGTTTACTGTGTGGTAATTTATCACACCCCTGGTTCTAAAATCATAGTTTAAACTTTTGACCCTACATTTAGAGCCCTGCATGGTCAGAATCCTCCTCATATTTCTGATCTGCTGCTTCATCTTAATAAACCCAGTCTGAGGTCAGCTGGTCAGATGGTAAACTCGCTTCACCAAGGCTGTAGAACGTTCTATCTCCTTTATGCTGCATACTTTCTGATAATATATTCATTTTCATTTTTGTTTAAATGATTTTTTCTGTTCTTACTGCATTTATATTTGGACTGCTTTGTAAATTTATATATGTTAAAAGTGCTTTATCAATAGAATTTGCTTACTTATCAATCAGTGTATGAATGTGTGTGTGAATGGGTGACTGAGAAATGTGCTATACAAGTGCAGGTCATTTATTGTGTATTAAAAGTAAAGGATGAATATGTGGTCTTGTTTGTCACATCCTTATAAAAATGTATTCTTCTTAGCCTGAACATGACCTTGGCAGTAGTGTTTTCATCTCAAACGTTATAATCATTCATTCATAAAACACCTTCATGCTACCAATCAAGATAGCCCAAAGAGATAAAAAAGAAACTAAAACCAAAAAACTGATAAAAGCAAGATATGTCACAGGATAAAACCTAATTTAAAGTCAGTTGACAGCAATAAATTTAAAATAAAACAAGGATCCACTAAGTGACAGAAGTTAAGAAGAGGTGAAAAACCAATTTAGATTTGAAGATCTGCAAAAAGGGCGCCTGTTTGATTTCTACCAGGAGCTGGTTCCAGGGTCTAGGGGCAAATGTGGGGCAAAAAAAGCGGTCACTGCTGCAGAATTCTGCACCAATTCCAGTTTTAAAATGGAAGATTGGGTCAATCCTGCATAATCTAGGCATGAACAAGACACTAGATTAGCTTTAGACAGCATCATCTTGATATGTGTTGAAGTTATATATCTATATATCAATAAATGGTAAATGGCCTGTATTTGTGTAGTGCCTTCTTAGGGTTCTACAACCCCCCAAGGTGCTTCACAACACAATCAGTCATCCACCCATTCACACGCTGGTGATGAGGAGCTATTGTAGCCTCAGCTGCCCTGGGGCGCACTGACGAAGGCGAGGCTGCCGAGTACTGGCGCCACCGGTCCCTCCGACCACCACCAACAGGCAAGGCAGGTTTAGCATTTTGCCCAAGGACACAACAGCAGCATTCTCTAGCAGGAGCCAGGATCGAGCCTACAACCTTCCGGTTACTGAACAATCTGCTCCTGAGCTACTGCTGCCCAATACTTCTCACATTTATAGAAGTTACCAAAACATCTCCAAATCCATTTATTTTAGCACAATGTATCAAAACATTCAACAGAATGGACTGTTTTCTGACCAGGAAAACATCAAAATGTATTTGTACAAATACATTTTTACGCAGTAATTCAATAAACATGATTTTAACATAACAGGATTACTTAACTGACAGGAGAGTTCCATGGCAGCAACAAATATTTGGGAACTGTGTAAAACTGTTTTTGTGGTTATTGTAAAAACTGGTTAACTTACGTTGAGGCAGACAGGAGCACAGCAGAATGATAACATCAGCAGATTTAATCTCAATCTGAAACGCTCCATGCAACAATAAACATTATTATTATTGGAAGAATGAGATGACAGCAGATTGCACTAGTCTGCATTCCAGAGACGTTACACTTGGAATTCCTGCGTCTGGGACTTTATCAAGAAAATCTGCCTGAGGTTGAGAGGGAGTTGACGTTTTAGCTACAGGCCTTTTGAAGGTATTTTACTAAAATACTTTGTGCTTTTTAAAAGCGTAAAATAAGAAAAGCTGATTTTCAAAAATATCAAAAATCCCTTTTCACATAAATCAAAACTCCATGTGTACACTGATCAAATTTGTTAAAAAAGCATTAAACAGAAATTTGTCTTGTCTGTTCTGCACTTTATTTCAGTGTAACTCAGTTTAATAAAACATCTATATTTCAGTAAAGCTTTTAGGACTCCCCCTACCCTGAAAAAATTCAGTTATATCTAGACTGAATGGATAGTTCCTCATGTTGACTTCCGTCTCTCTGAGCCACGCATAAATCACATTACAGATTGACATGAGTTTGCAAACATGCGCAGCAAAACTGATTTACGTGAGTCAATACTTCAGATAACGGATCACTTTGTCACGTCAACAGAATTTCCTGTCAACCTCTTGAGGAGACGAGCCACATTTTTCTTGCCACTCACATTTGCTGACCCTGAAACTAAACGAGTGAAAAATGCTGCATTAGTTCCAGCAGATCGGGTTGGTACNTCATCTTTGGTACGTTCATACTGTGTGTTTTTTCGTAATTCTTTTACTTTTTGTTCTTTATAAAACACAGATAGATCTTTCTTTACCTTATTGTGCTGACGTTTCGATCGTCGCTGCGATCTTCATCTGAGCTAAGCCGCTGAAAGCAGCTTCACTTCCGCTTCCGTTTATGTGCGGGCAGCAGGGGGCAACGACATCGCCCCCTGCTGCCCGCGCCGTCCTGCTCGATGACGCAGTCCCATGCGTGGTCCAACGCGTACACCCCGTCGTCCCTGTTCATGGTCCCCCGTCCACGTCTCCTTATCTCTATAGCTTCTTTAATCCATCTTTTATATTTTTGTTGTTCTGTGTTGATGATCCTTGTGTTGTCCCAGTCCATGATGTGGTTTTCTCTGGTGCAATGATCTGTGACTGCTGATTTCCTTATTGTGCTCTCTGCTTCTTGTTTTGTTGCTCTTGTGTGTATTCTTCTTGTTTCTTTTTCACATTCTTTTCTGTGTTCTGCTGTTCTTGTGTTAAGTTGGCGTCCTGTTTCTCCTATATATGTTTTATTGCATAATTTGCAGGGGATTTCGTAAATGACTCCACATTTTTTTCCTGTTGGGATCTTATCTTTGGGGTGTACCAGACTTTTTCTAACTGTTGTGTATGGTTTGATTGGTGTGTTTATCTTGTATTTTTTCATTGCTGCTACTATTTTTTCTGTCGTTCCTCTGATGTATGGGAGGGTTATTACTGGCTTTGGTTCTTGTTTCTCTGGGTTCTTTTGCTTTTCTTTTTGGTTGCTCTATTCTTTCTGCTCTTGTTTGTTGCTTTCATTAACTTACGTAGAGGCAGACAGGAGCACAGCAGAATGATAACATCAGCAGATTTAATCTCAATCTGAAACGCTCCATGCAACAATAAACATTATTATTATTGGAAGAATGAGATGACAGCAGATTGCACTAGTCTGCATTCCAGAGACGTTACACCTGGAATTCCTGCGTCTGGGACTTTATCAAGAAAATCTGCCTGAGGTTGAGAGGGAGTTGACGTTTTAGCTACAGGCCTTTTGAAGGTATTTTACTAAAATACTTTGTGCTTTTTAAAAGCGTAAAATAAGAAAAGCTGATTTTCAAAAATATCCCTTTTCACATAAATCAAAACTCCATGTGTACACTGATCAAATTTGTTAAAAAAGCATTAAACAGAAATTTGTCTTGTCTGTTCGGCACTTTATTTCAGTGTAACTCAGTTTAATAAAACATCTATATTTCAGTAAAGCTTTTAGGACTCCCCCTACCCTGAAAAAATTCAGTTATATCTAGACTGAATGGATAGTTCCTCATGTTGACTTCCGTCTCTCTGAGCCACGCATAAATCACATTACAGATTGACATGAGTTTGCAAACATGCGCTGCAAAACTGATTTACGTGAGTCAATACTTCAGATAACGGATCACTTTGTCACGTCAACAGAATTTCCTGTCAACCTCTTGAGGAGACGAGCCACATTTTTCTTGCCACTCACATTTGCTGACCCTGAAACTAAACGAGTGAAAAATGCTGCATTAGTTCCAGCAGATCGGGTTGGTACTGCAAAATGCCAAGTCGGAAAACTTCAGGACAATTCAAGGATGGTCCATGTTTATCGCTGTTTTATTTTATTTTTTTAAAGTAATAAGGAATCAGCTGTAGTAAAAATGACCACTTTCAACATATACAATTGGGACACACGGCTTTTGATCGATATCTGATACACTGGTATAGTCTAACTCTTAATTCCTCATACTGATCCAATATAGGTGCACCCACAAAAAAAAACAACTATATAATTTTAGGGAACTTACATCACAGATCTGCTATCGTGCATACTTAAACTTTAAGCATTATCTGTGCAAAATATGACAACTACTTCACTCTAAATGATTAAGTACAGATTTTTTCTATAGTACTTATCACAGAAAGAGAAGGTTTCACAAAGATCAATGAAAACAAAAAGATCATAGAACAAATGAAAGCCAATTAAAAACACACAAGGTCATACTTCACATGAAGAAAGCACAAAAGATTTAGTTAATAACAGTTTTAAATAAAAGGGTTGGTAACACAATAAGGGTACCTTTATTAACATTACTTAGTGCATTATTAAGCATTAATAGACTATTAAATTAAGTATTAACAACTGCTTAAGATTAATGTTGATATTAAAGAGGACCCAGAATGTAAACCAACATTTTCCTTGTTGTTGAACAAAGACAGCTTGGGTGGTCAAAAGTAGCATGCCAAAAAGTCAAAGCCGTGTGTGACCTACTTTTTATGTAAATTAGAAAGTTGAAAAAAGCGAGAGAAAAACTTCTGTTCTGATAAACGTTCCTTAACACGTCACTAGGGGGAGCCCTTCCTCCTCAAACCTGCATGTCTCCAGTGTCTGAGGCCTTCTGGGGAAACCAACCAATCAGCAAGCAGCTCATTATCTTATTCATGTCCTGGCCGAGTGGGAGGGGCTAAACATCACTTTTCACAGCAAGGCTGGTTTAGGGGTTTTAGAATGGCCTGTATCAGGGCTCCTGGGACAGATGGAAGCCAAAAGAACATTTCTTATGCTTTTTCAAGCTCTGTTTTAAATTGTTGATTAATTGCATTCTAGGTCCACTTTAAGTAATGCATTACTAAGCAGACCCCCCCCCCCCCCCCGGCCCTTTGACCTAACCTTGGGCACACTTAATATTTAACAATATCAGGAATGTTAAAAAAGGGATCCTTTGTTTATTAATGCTTAATAATGCACTAAGTAATGTTAATAAAGGGACCCCTATTGCAAAGTGTTACCAATGGGTCTTTAGCTGTTTTCAGAGGTGTCCAGACTGTCAATACAACATAAAAATAAAAGAAGTGCATTCCAAAGTTGAGGTTTATATCTAGTCTTTGGAACTTCTAGAAGAAAATTTAGCATTTTGAGTGAGAAGAGAAGTAGCTGAAGAGTTTAATATATAATATCAGCAGTAGCTCAGGAGGTAGAGCAGGTTGTCCAGTAATTGGAAGGTTGCAGGATCGATCCCGGCTTCTGGCAGAGAATTCTGCTGTTGTGTCCTTGGGCAAGACACTTAACCCACCTTGGCTGCTGGTGGTGGTCGGAGGAACTGGTGGTGCCTGTGCTTGGAAGCCTCGCCTCTGTCTGTAGCTGTGGCTACATTGTAGCTCATCACCATCAGTGTGTGTGAATGGATGAATGATACACTGTAGTGTAAAGAGCTTGGACTCTTCTGACTCTGAGAGGCGCTATACAAGTGCAGGTCATTTATCATTTATCAATATGTGCATGGTATGTAAAAGATGTGTCATTAAAAGAGTAAAAACAGATACAGATCATTTCCGATATTACATTTTAATGCCAATATTAGCCAATTGTAATGGTAGGTTGATAATATCGAACATCCCTAATATAAATTGCAAATCATAAGAGCAGTTGTGGTGAAGAATAAATGCATTTCTTTAGTGTGCAGATTTATTATCCAAACAGACTCAAAGCAGAATGAATCTAACCTAAAAATTAAGCGAACTAAATAAAATTTGAGATTAAGGCCTGAGTGTCTTTGATTGTGAAAGTATCAAGGGAAAGATGATTTATGACGCTTAAATACTTCCGTAGAACAGAAAGTTTCTTCCAGCACAATCTTGTGGTGCTGTAAAAAAAAGCACCTTCTTCTGGGCCTGCCGAAACTCATTCTGTGGGTAATTCAATTATATAAGTTACCCATTAAGTCAAAACAAGATGATTAGGATATAATAAAATAATTTTTTCTAAATGTTTCATTCTGTAATTGTTCACTTTCATGTTCTTCGCTGCAATTACAAGAATAGGTGCAGCTTAAATAGTGTTTTGAGGAATGCAACAGCGCATCCGAACAGGTATATAATTAAGTCCTATTAGATTATTAGAGTCAATCTTTATGAATTTTCTTCATTTCAGTTTGACAGAAGTGAGAACTTAACATTTGTTTTTAAGTGTGTTGGTTCAGAGAGGTTTGAAACAGCTGACAGGTAGCAATTAATCCCACAGATTAGAGAGTAATTGTGAGCAGCTTATGGGAGGTGGTGCAGTTGCATTATGGAAATCATTACTAGATGATAAGAAATGCAAAAACATGTTGCATAACTTTTCACACGAGTTCAGGACCTTCTGATTCGTATGTTTGCACAGCTTGTTCATTCTTACTCCAGGGGTCTGCAACCGTTACAAGAGCAGATATTCTATCTCATATAGGAAATATGATTTGTAAAGAGACATAAAACTGACTTGACTTTGAAAATTAATAGTTTTTGTCCCACTGTGACTTTTTTATTATTACTTTTATTAATATTTTATCATATTTTCATGTCTATTTTCTTGAAATTGTGCAAAACTACTTTCAACTTTTAAAGAGCTGTCACTCATATATGTTGTAAATTTGAAGTTTTCGGGTTACAGTTGGAGATAAATCACTCTGTATGTCAGAGAAATGCAAAAATAAAGGTAAGAGAAACATAAATAATTAGAGGCTCACCAACTTATCACTGTATTTTAAAAATACTGATGGCAAAATCTTTAGCAATTTTTAGTCATTATCCTAATGCAGGATAGCAACCTACTTGTAATAGTAGTGAACTTCTGCAGATCAAATTCTTTATTTTAAAAAAAAAAAGCTGCAAAAAAAAAAAAAAAACCTTTTCTTNCATCAACTTAAATATTAACATTATTCCGGTTGGTTAACCACCAGGAGCCGATTCAGCGTGAGCAAAGAGCCACACGTTGCAAGCTGCTGTCTTAACCCAACAGAAGTAATAATAACAGTGAAATAGAGTTTGCATGAATGACTGATACACAGGCATGTGTCTTAGCAAGTGACTGGTCATGTCAGATATTTATGCAAATCAGCAATCACCATGGTTATGACACCTGAAATGAAATTCCGTGTCATGCTTTCTGTGACAGCTTCAAAACAAACCTGCCTCAACATCACATGCCCTCAAGACCTGCTGAGATGTTAGACGAGTCTCACCCTCCTCCACCCAAATATATCAGAGACTCCTGAGTGTGTCTCACAACATATTAGTCTTGGATCGCCTTAACGGTGCAATGAATGCTGCATCCCAGAAAACGCTGAAATAAGAACACTTCAGCTTCAATTAGTTCATTTGTTCCACCCCATTACTTGTTATGCATCACTCATAGACCCTAAACATGAGTGTGTGCAAGATTAATGTATGGGTAAAGTATGCTCATAAACATTATGTTATATATCACCCAAACACTGATCAAACAGATGTTTTCTATGTGACTCAAAAGGATAAAACAGGCTATGAGTTATTATACTTATATGTGGTTGAAGCTGTTAAAGTTCACAGATATCGCCCTCATGAGGCTGAGAGAGACTATTACACCATCTAGATCAGCCATACATTGTCAAGACAAGTGATGTTTATTATTAAAAAAAATACACATTTAAATTTGTTGTGTTTTTACATTTTAATGAAGGACAAATTAAAATAATTTATTAGAATAAAATAGGGTGAAAATAATAAGTAAATTTGAGCTTCAGAATCCTGTTTTTATTCAGAAAAACATCCAAACTACACACACACACACACACACACAAAATCCCAAACAAGATAACAGCAACAAAGCAGTGGTGTGTCCAGGCCTTCTAAAATGGGGTGGCCCCAGTGGGGCACTTGCAAATATGGGAGGCACCCATGGTTATGGATTTTTTTTTTTGGGGGGGGGGACTCAAAAATATAATTAATTATTTGCATTAAAGATAATTTCTTCTTCTTCTTCTTCTGCCGCCCCTGCCCAGTCCCAATACTCGCCCTTCCACCCTTGCGCCCTTCAATTGAGCGTTCCCGTCCATGGGTGCAAGTGAGTAGGGTGTCCCAATTCTCAGGTGCGGAAGTTGACCACGCCCCTTTTGCACACTTGATTCAGACTTCAACGAAGGGTATTACCTATTTTTTCATGCTCTGAATGTTTTAGACTAAGATTTAATGTGGACAGCAATGAATTAAAATTTTGTCAAAAAAATGGTTTGAAACCAATGTTAAAGGTGTATGCTGCCCTGTACTGTTTAGGGTTTTATAACCCTAAGCCTTGTAGGTAATGTAAAGTCTATTTAAATGGAACTCAGTGGGGTGGCCAAAAGGTTCTAAAGGGTGGCATGTGCTACCACAGGTCATTCCCTGGACACGCCCCTGCAAAAAAGAAAGGATTTCTATAGTCCTGGATTTACATCAATGCTTGTTTTCTTATCCAGTAACCTAATTTTAGACTAATTTCCCCTTGATCTTGACACTAAAATCCAAAAGCAACAGTTTTAGCATTTGCCTGCACAAGAGAAATATTTTAAAAGCAAACATCCGCAGCTTGAACAAATCATGGTGTAAAAAATGTAAAAGTTCCAGCCCGATGAATCATCAGACACAAAAGTAATTTCAAAATAACTTCTCATTAATTTGTTTTGTGCCTCTTCGTCCTTTCAGCAGATCAAGTCCAGAAAACTTAAACAGAACATAAGACAGGATTTTAAAATCTTGAATAACCAAAAAGTGGCAGAAAAGAGGGGGGAAATACTGGAGATGTCTTGTATGCTTTAGTCTACATTGTAGATAAAAATAAAACAATACACACTGGTGAGAACACTGCTGGTGCACGATAAACACAGATCTGCTTTATCTCCTCTTCACCTCTGCTCTGATGGAGGAGGTAATGTGCAGCGAGAAATAAAAATGAAAAGAAGGGAAACCTAATGCATGCAAGTCTGGTCTCAATCTGGGTGTGAGCTCCCTCTGTCGGGTTGGAGCGGGAGGTGCTGGCGGGGTTTCTGTAGAACAGCTCTGGCTGTGTGAGGACGAGGAATCACCGGTCTGTTGAGGATTTTTGAAATGTTATGTTTGTGGCCCGAATGTGTGCCAGGCAAACTCACACTGAAATCCAGAAAACAAAAGGAAACATTATTAGGGTCTATCCAATAAAGATGCAAAGATTCAGTTCAGGTTATTACAAATGATTGCGCCAATTGTTTCCTATAATACTGTAAAATCAATAATTCATCAATGCATTTTGATTATTTACTTTGGTAATTAAAATCTTTCCAATAAAGTGCATTATTTACAAAAAAAATATATTATATAAATATTATGGAGGCATTGGTCACATTTTTATTCAGATTACTCAAAGCTAAATCTTATTTTTAAAGTATATAAAATGTATGTTTAAAAAAAATTCTGATTCCAATTACATAAAAGAAATGCGTTATTGATTTCATACTTTGAAAGTGCTGGTCCTCCTTGCAGGGCATTCACTGAAGGTGGGCGTGGCCTGTGGGGCACATGGGTCTCTCCCAAGTTACAGACTCTCTCAAGCACGAGGTCTGTGTCCGTCGCTGGCGTGGATGTTTGAGGGGTGCACCCCTCTCTGCTGAAATCAGAGCTGGCCTGGCTGAGATGAAGCCTGCGGGTTCGAATCCCCGGAAGCTTTTTGTTAGCGGCAGCAGGAGCAGCGCAGAATGGAGGAGAATCAGAACTGGTGTTTGGAGACAGCGACAGTCCACTCAAGTCAGGAGAGAAGACTTCGTGTGGATTTAGATCTGACATTGATCAGAAAAAATATCAACAACTTTATTTATTTCAGCCCATTAAACTCTAATCTGGTGAGCCAGTATCTAATCTGTCTTCTGTTGTATACAAACCTTCTTCTTCTTCTTCCTCCCCATCAGTCTCATCTTCAGCATCATGATGAATAGCCAGAATCTGTGGTAGTCTTTCCTTCTCTATGATCTCAAGACGTCTAAAAAATAATATAGAAAGATTTTTGGTGGTCATAATTACAGCTAATGAGAAGAAATATTTATGATTTTATTATTATATTGTAAAGTATGTCATATATCTCATTGCAAGTTACAAAATAAGCTTTTAGAAATCATCTAAAAAGCTAAAAGCATCAGACCTGCTGTGCTGTTCCCTCCACGCCCTCAGCTCTGCAAACACATTAACACGATCTCCAAGATTAGGCTCCACCAGGTCATACGTGTGTTCTGGAACATGGATTGGCAGGTCACGTGGGGTCAGAGTGGAGCTGGTGGGTGCAGTCTTTCAGTTTGAGCCACAGAGGAAGTCAGAGCACAGAAAAAGATCAGTTCTAAATGGAAAATTGACAAGAAACACAAAGAAGAACTGCTCCTGCAACAGCGTGCATGGTGTTGGAGGTAAAAGCCCCGTTGTGTCCTTCACTTTTACCACTTTCCTCCTCTTTCTGCTCGTCTTTTCTGGTTTTTGTCCTCCAGCTTATTAGCTGCTTCTGTTCAGATCAACATGGAACTAAATATACTGACAGACATTCATTATGGCCTGTCAGGGCCCATAAAGCTGACACTAAGGGCTGTCCTGTGTTAAAGTAACAGACCTAGGATCTGTTTGCAGAGTGAAATGTTTTGTTTGTTTGTTTTCTTTTACTGAATTAAAAAAGTTTAGCTTCTTACCTTCAACTTTTCTCGTCTCGCTCGAACAGCTTTAACCGGGTTTCCACAGAACAGGATTTTTCCAGCTCCTACGCAAACAAGCAAATGAAAAAAGGTGATTAAACTAGCAGGGTAAGATGATTAAGGCCTATTGGTGGCATTATATCTTATTATATATAAAGATTTACTGGAAATTTTGAGAGGAATTAATTTCCAAAAAACAATAAAAGTTGTTTTTGATCAAAATATTTTGACCAATTTCACCTGAAGTAAAAAAAAAGACATATTTCTTGAAAATGTATAAAAACTGAGTAATCTGTTTTTGCAAGTTAACTCAAACTGCAATGCTAAAAATAATAATTAAAACTAAATATACTGTTGTGATTAATTAGCTGCACCATCAATAAGGCTGCTGGTCTCTACTTCCACAGAGGCCAGATCAAAGTCTGATGAGCCAGGCCTCGATCCTGCAGGGGTACAAATCCCAGGCCTGGTTTCTGACGTAAGTCTGGAGCTGGGAGATGAAAGAGGCCTGACACCAGGACAGCTAAAAGGACGCCTGGTCGAGTCGTGTGCAACGTAGGGACGTAGGCCGTCATCCGTGTCCTCTAAAAACAAACGAATATGCAGTTAAAATAATGACTGAGTGATTCAGAAAATATTCTTGTCCAATAAAATAAAATAAAATAAAATCCTTACTGACAGCCTCGGGAGAATTACATTCCCTAATAGAGTTTCTGAGAAGGTCCCAGTCTTCCCCCGTGATGCTACAGCAGGTCAACCTGTCCTCCTCCACCCTTACATCATCTAGGTAACGCAGCTGAGGGACCAACTCCCTCACTGCTCTTCTGTAACTGTAATCCTCCACCTAGACAAGAGATGAAATCAAAACTCATGATTTGTGTTTATTTTATACTTTAAAATATTCTTTCTTATTCTAAAAACATACCATTTCACATTTTCAATTCTTAAAACGACATTCCACTGAGTCCTAGGATCCATATACTAAAGCACTGCAAACACAAAAACTTAAATCGTTAGAGGGATACTATGCCGTTTTGGCTTGCTTTTAGCACCCCCTAGTCTTTGAACATGTTATCCATCTGTTTGTCTCCTGTCGGTTGGACTACTGTAATTCCCTGTATTATGGCCTGGCACAATCCTCTTTAAATCGCTTACAGCTGGTTCAAAATGCAGCAGCCCGACTTTTAACGGGTACTAGGAAGCATGATCACATCACTCCGGTGCTCGCTTCCCTTCACTGGCTTCCTGTATATTACAGGATCCAGTTTAAATTACTGCTTTTTGTTTTTAAATCCCTCCATGGCCTAGCCCCACCCTACATAGACGATCTGCTGACAACCTACACTCCTGGCAGGAATCTGAGGTCCAGTTCCCAGTCCCTGTTAGTCATCCCAAAGGCTCGTCTGAGGACCCGAGGAGATAGAGCTTTTTCAGTGGCTGGCCCTCGGCTCTGGAACAGTCTTCCCTTACAGCTTAGGACCTCTCAGAGTTTGGAGCAGTTTAAGTCGTTGCTTAAGACTTATTTCTTTGACCTGGCTTTTAATGTTGGCTGATCTGTCTAGCTATTCTTTTACTTTTTATCTGGTTTTATTGTGTTTTTATTATTGGAGCATGTAGTTATTGTTGTATTCAACCTCT
Source organism: Aphyosemion australe (assembly GCA_006937985.1). NCBI lineage: Eukaryota > Metazoa > Chordata > Actinopteri > Cyprinodontiformes > Nothobranchiidae > Aphyosemion > Aphyosemion australe. The sequence continues at coordinate 425,211 of SSNS01000413.1, read as the reverse complement.
CATTTTATTTATGGTTTTATTATTTTTATTGTCTACTTTTTATTTTTTTTAAACATGTTCATTTTCTTGGGTGTGTGTTATGTGGTTTTGCTATGTACAGCACTTTGGGTTGCGTGAGCAACAGTAAGTGTGCTATAGAAATAAAGCTGGCCTTGACCTTGACCTTGACCCTAGTGTCCGTTAGTGAAAGCAAAAGTGAAACTTATCTCCTCGCTGTCTTTTAACACCTTCTAACTCCTGAAATGTCTCCTCAGCCTTCATTAGTGNTGAGTGATTCAGAAAATATTCTTGTCCAATAAAATAAAATAAAATAAAATCCTTACTGACAGCCTCGGGAGAATTACATTCCCTAATAGAGTTTCTGAGAAGGTCCCAGTCTTCCCCCGTGATGCTACAGCAGGTCAACCTGTCCTCCTCCACCCTTACATCATCTAGGTAACGCAGCTGAGGGACCAACTCCCTCACTGCTCTTCTGTAACTGTAATCCTCCACCTAGACAAGAGATGAAATCAAAACTCATGATTTGTGTTTATTTTATACTTAAAATATTCTTTCTTATTCTAAAAACATACCATTTCACATTTTCAATTCTTAAAAAGACATTCCACTGAGTCCTATTCTGTTATCTAACCAAACGACAAACAAAGAGCATGGATTGTCCAGTAAACTACTGAGCTACTTAGGAATCAAATTAGTGCCCAGCACTCCTGGTCCTCACCAAATCACACAGAAGCAATGAATGAAAATAAAAGAGGGTGAAAATCTGGCAAGGAGGGAATGAAAAAGAAAAAAAGATGGAGAGAAAGAGGTCTAAGCGAGGCGAAGGGAGCGGATGTGTGTCGGTGTGATGGAGAGAGGGAAAGAAAGAGGAGTGTTAGTTTGGCAAGAGAGCAAGCCTAAGAACTCCACAATTACTACAAAAGCACAGACCTAATGTATATTCAGCTCAGCATCTCCAGTCATTGGCCTAGTTTCTTAATTAATGCTCTGCTGGTGGGTGTAAATAAACACATTCACAGTGGCCCAAAAACCTCACCGCTAATGCAGCTCGTGTCTCCTACCCGGCACAGGAAGTTTTATCTGCTGGTGATTTAGATCAAATTAAACATGCAATGGCTTGTTTGCATTTAGATCACATTTGCATCCTGACATCACAATAAACGTGTCTCGTCTGCCACGAGGCGACCTCGGAAGATTCTTTAGTTCGTGCAGCTGTTAAATTTGGCGTTTTGATATCGTTCTGTGTGGCGGTAATTCACCACCACGACTTTTATGTGTCAGCCTGCAAGCACAGGAGATACTGATGGATGATCAGAGACACCCGCTGCATTTGCAAGTTGGCTTTTTACAGCATCAACTGAATAAAACACTTCCTGTTCGGGAACTCTGCCCAGATCCTTGCTCGAGACTTTTTCGACTCCATCGGTTCGCAGGTTTGTTTTATCTTTTGCCAGACTGCTTTTACTCTATGCGCCGTTTGATTGTCCTGTATCGCTGGTGTGCTAAAAAAGCTTACCTCCTACAAATAAACCTACACAGGAAACATATTCAAAGCATCTGATCTTAACCCAGGTGGTCGTCTTGCTTTCAGATGAAGAAACTGAATAAACTGTATTTGTTTCATGTGCAGCAGATGTGTGAAACTTATGATCTATTTCTGATTCCACCACAACAGTATAAATATGCTCCATTGGAAGTTAAATTTGTCAAGAAAAAGCTTGAATTTAATCATAAATATAAAATAATTTACCAAATTTAGATGTAATTTCTCTTTTCAGGAGTTAAGCATGGCTTATTGTTCATTTGCATGCTATTAGAACCATTAGAGACGAATTTCCCTACCTCAGAGGAAGTAGGGTTTGGGCGTACACACACGGGGTTTCCCTCTAGGGTAAGCGTCTGGAGTTTGAGACACAAACCCAGATACTGAACCTGGACTAGGTCATCCACATTGTTCCCTTCTAGATCTAACAGCTGCAGGTTCTCCAGCATGCTGATCGGACTCAGGTCCGACAAGTTGTTGTAGGCCAGGTAGAGCTCCTAAAAACAGAGACAGGGAGCATGCACAGAGAGATCCATATACTAAAGCACTGCAAACACAAAAACTTAAATCGTTAGAGGGATACTATGCCGTTTTGGCTTGCTTTTAGCACCCCCTAGTCTTTGAACATGTTATCCATCTGTTTGTCTCCTGTCGGTTGGACTACTGTAATTCCCTGTATTATGGCCTGGCACAATCCTCTTTAAATCGCTTACAGCTGGTTCAAAATGCAGCAGCCCGACTTTTAACGGGTACTAGGAAGCATGATCACATCACTCCGGTGCTCGCTTCCCTTCACTGGCTTCCTGTATATTACAGGATCCAGTTTAAATTACTGCTTTTTGTTTTTAAATCCCTCCATGGCCTAGCCCCACCCTACATAGACGATCTGCTGACAACCTACACTCCTGGCAGGAATCTGAGGTCCAGTTCCCAGTCCCTGTTAGTCATCCCAAAGGCTCGTCTGAGGACCCGAGGAGATAGAGCTTTTTCAGTGGCTGGCCCTCGGCTCTGGAACAGTCTTCCCTTACAGCTTAGGACCTCTCAGAGTTTGGAGCAGTTTAAGTCGTTGCTTAAGACTTATTTCTTTGACCTGGCTTTTAATGTTGGCTGATCTGTCTAGCTATTCTTTTACTTTTTATCTGGTTTTATTGTGTTTTTATTATTGGAGCATGTAGTTATTGTTGTATTCAACCTCTCATTTTATTTATGGTTTTATTATTTTTATTGTCTACTTTTTATTTTTTTTAAACATGTTCATTTTCTTGGGTGTGTGTTATGTGGTTTTGCTATGTACAGCACTTTGGGTTGCGTGAGCAACAGTAAGTGTGCTATAGAAATAAAGCTGGCCTTGACCTTGACCTTGACCCTAGTGTCCGTTAGTGAAAGCAAAAGTGAAACTTATCTCCTCGCTGTCTTTTAACACCTTCTAACTCCTGAAATGTCTCCTCAGCCTTCATTAGTGTCTACAGGAGCGGTTCATCACTAAATCAAACAAATCAGCTACGTTCACGATCTAAAACATGCTGGAAGCAGACTGCAGCGCCAGGTATGTCAGCTCCAATTTACTAAGTCCAACAGGAACTGGACCGGCACGCTGAAGTTGCAAGTGTGGTATTCTGGCCACAGAGGGCAGTGGGGGTCTGAGTGACATTTTATTAACCCTAGGGTAATTTTAGCACATACTGGCTCAAGAACATCATTTAAAAATATGAAAAAGTAGCATAGTATGGCTTTAAAATGGTAAATGTGTTTGATATAGCATCCTACAACCCCCCAAGGTGCTTTACAACACAACCAAACATTCACACACAAAGGCCGTTTCTCAATATNTCTGTTATCTAACCAAACGACAAACAAAGAGCATGGATTGTCCAGTAAACTACTGAGCTACTTAGGAATCAAATTAGTGCCCAGCACTCCTGGTCCTCACCAAATCACACAGAAGCAATGAATGAAAATAAAAGAGGGTGAAAATCTGGCAAGGAGGGAATGAAAAAGAAAAAAAGATGGAGAGAAAGAGGTCTAAGCGAGGCGAAGGGAGCGGATGTGTGTCGGTGTGATGGAGAGAGGGAAAGAAAGAGGAGTGTTAGTTTGGCAAGAGAGCAAGCCTAAGAACTCCACAATTACTACAAAAGCACAGACCTAATGTATATTCAGCTCAGCATCTCCAGTCATTGGCCTAGTTTCTTAATTAATGCTCTGCTGGTGGGTGTAAATAAACACATTCACAGTGGCCCAAAAACCTCACCGCTAATGCAGCTCGTGTCTCCTACCCGGCACAGGAAGTTTTATCTGCTGGTGATTTAGATCAAATTAAACATGCAATGGCTTGTTTGCATTTAGATCACATTTGCATCCTGACATCACAATAAACGTGTCTCGTCTGCCACGAGGCGACCTCGGAAGATTCTTTAGTTCGTGCAGCTGTTAAATTTGGCGTTTTGATATCGTTCTGTGTGGCGGTAATTCACCACCACGACTTTTATGTGTCAGCCTGCAAGCACAGGAGATACTGATGGATGATCAGAGACACCCGCTGCATTTGCAAGTTGGCTTTTTACAGCATCAACTGAATAAAACACTTCCTGTTCGGGAACTCTGCCCAGATCCTTGCTCGAGACTTTTTCGACTCCATCGGTTCGCAGGTTTGTTTTATCTTTTGCCAGACTGCTTTTACTCTATGCGCCGTTTGATTGTCCTGTATCGCTGGTGTGCTAAAAAAGCTTACCTCCTACAAATAAACCTACACAGGAAACATATTCAAAGCATCTGATATTAACCCAGGTGGTCGTCTTGCTTTCAGATGAAGAAACTGAATAAACTGTATTTGTTTCATGTGCAGCAGATGTGTGAAACTTATGATCTATTTCTGATTCCACCACAAAAGTATAAATATGCTCCATTGGAAGTTAAATTTGTCAAGAAAAAGCTTGAATTTAATCATAAATATAAAATATTTTACCAAATTTAGATGTCATTTCTCTTTTCAGGAGTTAAGCATGGCTTATTGTTCATTTGCATGCTATTAGAACCATTAGAGAAGAATTTCCCTACCTCAGAGGAAGTAGGGTTTGGGCGTACACACACGGGGTTTCCCTCTAGGGTAAGCGTCTGGAGTTTGAGACACAAACCCAGATACTGAACCTGGACTAGGTCATCCACATTGTTCCCTTCTAGATCTAACAGCTGCAGGTTCTCCAGCATGCTGATCGGACTCAGGTCCGACAAGTTGTTGTAGGCCAGGTAGAGCTCCTGAAAACAGAGACAGGGAGCATGCACAGTAGAAAAAAAAGTTTGTTTTTATCTACTAAAAGAATGATGTACACATAACTAGAGAGAGATCCATATACTAATGCACTGCAAACACAAAAACTTAAATCGTTAAAGGGATACTATGCAGTTTTGGCTTGCTTTTAGCACCCCCTAGTGTCTGTTAGTGAAAGCAAAAGTGAAACTTATCTCCTCGCTGTCTTTTAACACCTTCTAACTCCTGAAATGTCTCCTCAGTCTTCATTAGTGTCTACAGGAGCAGTTCATCACTAAATCAAACAAATCAGCTGCGTTCACGATCTAGAACATGCTGGAAGCAGACTGCAGCACCAGGTATGTCAGCTCCAATTTACTAAGTCCAACAGGAACTGGACCGGCACGCTGAAGTTGCAAGTGCGGTATTCTGGCCACAGAGGGCAGTGGGGGTCTGAGTGACATTTTATTAACCCTTTAAAGGGTAATTTTAGCACATACTGGCTCAAGAACATCATTTAAAAATATGAAAAAGTAGCATAGTATGGCTTTAAAATGGTAAATGTGTTTGATATAGCGTCCTACAACCCCCCAAGGTGCTTTACAACACAACCAAACATTCAAAGGCCGTTTCTCAATATGCGTACTTGTCCAAGTACTGTTCCAATCCTAAGTACATATATTTGGCAAGTTCGCTCAAAGTTCCCGGATATGTTCTTGCTCCGCCCACTGTATCGAGGATGCACTGATGCATCCTTCTGTGGACTTGAGACAGCAAAGTTTCCCATAATGCATTGCGCCGCTAACCGTTATACTCCAAACGGCAGAGGAGAAAACCTATAACTGTTGTGTTTTATATCAGAAATACACATAAATCAATATAAAGTTGTCTGTTATTGTAAACAATTGCGTATGACCTGTAAAATTTGCTGTGTATTTGTTTTTTGTTTTTTTTCAGACTCGTCACGATCCCTCAAAATGCTAATTAGCTAACCCACTATCAAAATAAAAGCATCGTTGCTTTGTTTTGATGAAAAATAAACTTTTTTCTTCATTAAAATGCTGGTATTTTATCAGTTTTGATCAAATGTGGCCCAAATATAATACAAATAATACGTTTTCATTGTTTTTTGTTATTCAAGGAACAGACTAGACTTTTATTTTTATGTCAGGTCGTTTTGTTTACCGTAGCAACAAGCAGCACTTGTTGCCGTGAGGCAAAGGAGTACGCTTGTTCCAAATGCCGTCCTCGTCCTCCCGTACTCGGCAGAACGGACTTTCTGGTGTCCTAGCCAAGAACACACTTCTCAAGTACACAAGAACGTACTAGCGTCCTTGAGTATTGAGAAACGGCCAAAATAATAACGGTTATCTGTCACATTTTCGTACTCTGCAAACAAAAAGTAGTTTTTAAAATAAAAGTATTTTCAGAAATGTTGACTGATGGAATTATTCCCTTTGAATAATAACATTTTAGTTTTTTTTCCTTGTATGAATTATTAAACGGTCTTCACTGAGTCATCTGTTAGCAGCCATGTTTACCTGAAGAGAAGAGATGGTAGAAATGCCATCGAGGTCTTGGAGGCAGCAGGAAAACATCCACAGCCCCTGCAGGTGGGAGAGGGTGGTTCCCAGGTCTCTAGGGAGACAAACGAAAATGGATGCAGAGGCAGAAAAGGGAGTTACACAACACAGTGAAGCATGGAATAAACTATAGGTCTTTCCATTTCTGCATGCATTCCTCTCCAGGTTCGCTCATTTGTCTTCACAGCACACCCCTGGTCAGACGTTTCCAGAGGAAGTCTGTATCTTACCTTGTAACACCCGCTCTCCTTCAACTCCCTCAGCCCAGAGCAGGAAATGCTATCAGAGGCAGTTCATGTCCGGCTGGCTCTGCTCTGCTGCTCGCAGGGTGGAGCAGACACCTCTCTATTTTTATATCTTTTACATTCTTGTTCATCTCTCGGATGTTTATCTGGTTACATTTGATCACATTTTCTATTATAAAAAACAAATAAATCCTGACTTTTGATGACACGGCTGTGGCTACACGTAGAATGGAAGAACATGTTTCTTGTCTTGTTTTGTAAAACTAAAAATAACTTGTTCTCCTCATTGTGTCTTAAGCATTTTTGACTGCACCTATCATTGTGTATGCTGGTGTGTGGTTTAGAAGCTGCAGCTTGCATCTTCCATGCATTTGCAAGAGCCAGGTGGAAACGCTTGGATAAAGTAGAGCAAAACAAGTCGCTGCACTGCAACATTTTTGAGTCTATGTTCTGAATAATGCATTTCCAGAACCTTTAACCTGCTCAGAGCACCGTCCGACTCAAATGATCATTTGTTATGGTTTATAAATAGAGTGTGGAGCACGGCTGGAGTATGATTTGCTTCTTTTTCTACAGACATGAGCTTGTGTTTAAATGTATTTGAAATATTTTGCAAAGTGAAAAGAAGTCAGGGTTGATTCTCTACTAATTTAATTTTAGGCATCTTCCTAAAAATTACAAAAATGTGCAATAATTAGTCAAGCATTTAGCTTTTCGAATACGCAAAATAGAAGAGGAATAGCTAGCTTACCTTACTGACACGATCGAGCTGTTGTTCAGTTTCAGCTGCTTTAATCTGGGCAAAAACGCGCCTGCAAGACAATCAAAGAAACTGGGATTTTTTTCCATTTCCACCTGTGATGACCCAGGTTCTTTCCAAATTTATTTCATCAGAGTTTCAACCATTATTACTTAAAAGGATGTGCGTCTTTTGTGGCATGACACACACACTCCATATATGCAATCTGAGGATTCTGGGAGAACAACGGTGAGTACAGTAGAATATATTTCTTCACTTATCAGTTTAGTCATCCAGAACTGGTTTGTGCAACGTTTTTCCCGTCATGCAAACAATGAGGATTCATGAAAACAGCTTTTATCTGGAAGGCAACACTAAACAGTAAATGCATTAATTGTGCATCTTACCAAAGTTACCCAGGGTGTTTTCTTGGGTATTTACGTGGAGCTCCAGTGACGTCACAACGGAGAGGTCTCCAGTCCCACACAGCTGTCTCTGTAAGAGACAGAAAGTACCAGCAGAAACAGTTACACAGTTAACTGAGTTGTATTTAATTCAGGTGTTAAAATATGATCATTCTAACTTTCAAATACATTGAATCTGTAATGCTGTTGATCTGTGTTCTTCTACCCTCAATCTACTCATTTTTTTTCTCAGAACCGTTACAAGGAAAGTTGCAAAACTAGTATCTGATGTGCAGAACACACGTTGCAGAGTTAATTCTAAATCAGACTACTGAGGCGTGTCTGTGTTTATCAGAACAACCGCCTGTTTGTTTCCATCATAAAATAAAACCAAAGCAGCACCCTGCAAAGTTTTTAACACATTACAATGTATATTAACACAGATGTGCTGAAAGACATAAAGCAATAGATCATTTAAATGTAAGTAAATTAGAAAAACATCAAAACAGACAAAACTGTGTAATTTTGAAAACATTATAGTAATAAAATTTGTGTTTTTCAGCCAAAACTTTCATAGAGTGATTGTAAAATTTTATAGTCAATGTAAGACAAGAAACGTGTCATGCAATTATACATGTTCTGCATAAAATGACACGAATTGTCCGTGCTGCTTAGAAGTTTAAAGAATGACCCTAAGAAGCAATGATACTAAAAAGGTATAATAAATAAATAAATAAAGCACAGCAAAGACACCTATTCCTAGACTGCCTCAGCTATTTTATACTTCATCCTCATGTTGTCTTTGATTGGGACGTTTCTGACTAAGACGTATCTGCAAAAAAAAAATGTAAACACAAGAAAATGTCAAAAACAGCATCTACTATTCAATTCTACTCAGTGTTCACAAAGCAGTGGGTTTGGGGCATATGGAAGGGTGCAATACGGGTTATTTAAGCATTCCAATGTTTATTAAAATAAATTAGTAAAATACAAGATATTAAATATTGTGATTTATTTGACTGTAGTTCAGGGTCTTTCTCATAACTTACCAGCCTTTCTGGAGAAAGATAAAGTTCCACATCTGGACCCTCATCTGATTTAGAAGGATTAGGAGTTGGGTTGAAGTTGCCTGACCCGCTCAGCTCCGTCACCTGAACCTGAGCGGTCCCAGGCCGGACCTCCTGGACCACTGGCTCATGACAGATACTCATTTCTGAAGCGCTGTGTGGGAATAATAATAATAACAATAACAACAATAATAATAAAAATCATCAAATGCACCATTGTTAGCAATAAAATCTGATGCATAAAAATGCAAAAACATTTATAGTAGTTCTTCTTTTCTTTTGGCTTTTCCCTTCAAGGGACGCCACAGCGAACCATCTGTCTCCATTTAGTCCTGTTTTCTTCATCCTCTACCCTCACACCAACTTCATGTCCTCTTTCATCACACCCATAAATCTCCTTGTTGGTCTTCCTCTCTGGTGGCTCCAACCTACAGCCCCCTTCTGTAATCACTGTCTCTCCTCTGGGCATGTCCAAACCATCTCTGAAACATCTAACATGATGAGCTGGTGTCCTCATTCCTGATCCTATCCATCCTCGTCACTATTAAAGGGAACCTCAACATCTTGAGATCTGCAGCCTCCAGTTCTGCCTCCTGTCTTTTCCTAATGGAAAACTCTCTAAACCAGACAACATGGCTGCTCTCACTACTGTCTTGCACATCTTTCTTCCTGAAACATTTGTACCACACAGCTGAACTCCTTTAATCGCATAGTGATAGGATAAAAGGTGTTTACCTGTTATTGGGGATGGTCCAGTAAATACATTTACAGAGAAAGAGGGAGCGATAAAACGGGCAAAAGTTTACTTGACAACAGATTTTAACTTCCTGGATACGCACCCATGGATCACTGGGATATGTAGTTCACGTGGTCAGTTCACGTTCAGCAGGTTTGCAGGTTTCCGGGTTGGCTATTCGACATTTGTATTTATATTACTTAATAAAACAATGGGGGCAGATGGAGAAATGATTCTGAGGTCATAAGAACGCGCTGTTTAATGAACCGTGCGCATGGATTCGTGCGTCAGGAGCGCGCACTGGACAGGTAGAGGCGCGCCTTTATTCCATACGAGACCTGAAATGAATCTCCCCACCTGACCTGACCCCTGCCGGGTGTGCAATAAAAATGCTGCCCACTCGTTTCAAATGTATGCGGGCGCTCTTGTCTGTTACATTTAAGAACATAACATAAAACACGGGTTTTCTGTCTTAGAGTGCGCGGTTAAGAGATCTTTGTCAGAGAGTTCCCTTTTTTCCCGAACGCACCTGAACGCAGCAGACGGCAATCAGGGCGGGTCTATGTTTGATGGAGCTGGGCGTGGGCTCCGTCTGTACTCCTCATCTCTGCTTTAGACGCACATTGTTCAGCGCGGGGCTCATCAATTTTTAGGACCAGAGAATTAATGATCTGGTGCGTAAACGCGGCTGAGATTTGTGTTTCTCACACGAAGGAAGGGACGCGTTTTGCTGCTGGGGTCGGTGGGACCAACGGAGCTGAGGAGCATTTCGTTTTTTCCTCAACGGAATTGAAAGATTTCTTTCTTCCTCTCCGGCAGACGAAACGTCGTTGTTTTGTCGCTAATTAGACCTCTGCGCTGCTGTGAGTATGCACTCTGCATTCCTGGGTTGGAAATATGTCGAAAGCGATGCTGTAATTGACACAGGTCGTTTTAGTTTTGGACACCGCGGGAGATTGCGGTTCCACAGCTGTTCTAACATTTTTATCCACCTCTGGTGAGCTGGAACACTTGCCTGCATTTCCAATTTAATGCTTTATTTACATTTTATCTCATGGATTTAGATTTTTCCACACCCAGTACCAGTTTTGGTAATAGTCACTTTTAGAGTTGTGTTGTTGGTGCTGGAGTATGACCACCATATATTTACCCCTGGTCTCACTTTGAAAAAGAAAGTGAAGGCATTTAAATGATCAGATGTACAATATGTTATTTTTTAATGTGTTATCTGTTATAGAAAAAAAATCCAGAGTTAGAGGTTACGGTGCAGACAAATAGGGTGACGCCCCATCACACTGGGCAAGAACCGAATCACCGCGGAAGTCAGATTCTAACAGGCATTTAGTTGGATGACTTAGAATAATAAATACTATACAAATGGTTAAAGCCTAAGGTTTAAGAAAAGTCATCTATTATAATAAAAATATAATAATTTGGAAAATTACTTCTAATTTACTACATCCAGGGTTTATTATAACACACATTTTAGTTTCTGGCAAACAAAGCAGAAAATGTTCTTTTTGGCATTATATTTGATTAAAGCATCACATAAAAAAGCAGCAGTGTGGATTTTTGTGTGTTTGATTACACTTTGCATTAATCCTTTAAATTCTATTTTTATATGTTTTAGCTTCCAGGCAAAGGGGGGAAAATCAGGCAGGTGGAAAGAGTTGGAAAAAGTCCAGTGATGGAGGTGTGATGTAAAAGCCTTGTTCCTTTTGTCAGAACGGCTGTGGCTGTGGCTGAATACTGCCAAAAGAAGTGTGACTCTTTTGAGAATAGCTTTTACGGATGTGTTTGCTAGAATAAATCAGTAAAGCGAGGCTAAACCTTAATCAGTTTTTTTATGTGCATGATTTATTTATTTTAAAGAGGTCCTTCACTGAGAAACAATTTTTTACTGATTTTTGAAAATGATCGGTCACTCTGAGTTTAACATGCAGGCTGAACGTGAAAATTGTGGCCTACACCTGTTTCCTGCATTAGCTTCTGATAGAAAATAGACGGTGAAGCGCTAGGATTAGAAAAGCCTGACAGATCTACGTCAATTTGTCGCTTGGACCCGCCCATCTTGACTCGCGACGGCGAAGGCTGTTATTGGTTTAGCGTCCAGGAAACCGCAGAGAACATCTCGAATAGTAGAAGCTAACCATTAGCATTAGCAGCTCCACCACACGGATGAACTCCGCCAGCCTTATTTGTGGAGATAACGTCAACGTTGCAAAGCAAACTAAGTCAGTGGCAGGGTCCGAAATTAACGGTCGCCACTCGCCAAATGCGAGTAAATTGCTCCACTTGGCGAGTAAAATTTGGAGCGCCACCCGCCACATGGCGAGTAAATGTTTACACCAAATTAGTTATGTTCATCAGTCCTCTTCGATGGATTTCTGTGACGCTCCTCTCCCGCCTGCATGCGACGTACACAAGCGAACGCGAAACGTGAGCACCGCACCCTACGTCATTTCCACCTATCCCATTCACTGTTTATCAAGGTAGCGGTTAGCTTCGTGTTAAAACTAGCGGCGAAATGTGGAGGTTTTTAACTAGAGTCAGCCAGCCTTCAAAACGAAAACTCGTGGAACTGGAAGAAAAACCACCAGGACCAGTGGCAACCAGAAGATTTAATGAAACGTGGCGAACTGTGGCTACATTATGAACCAGAATATGCACAAATGAGCTGCACTGTTTGCCGCCAGTATGCTAGGGAGAAGAACCGTAACAACTCATTTGTCATAGGACTGACTGGAGGGCCAATATAAGCCCTGACATACTTTCAGATATGTTGCGTTTTGTGTGTGAGTTCTTCAATAACGACACTCTATATCTTGAGGAGACGGCGCTCTTTTAATCTGTTAGCTTAAACAGATACATGCACGCCGATGTGCCCACAAACACTTCCAGGTCACTCATAACTCACCTCACTTAACCGAACAGACAAATAAGACAACTTCTATTTGTTCTTATCATTACAAGATATTCTCATGGTGTAGCTGTGTTCTCCAGAGATCAGGGACCTCAGACATAGATGTAGACGCCCCGTGGACGGGTGCTGCCGTAGTGGCCGGCCGCCATCTTAGATGGGTCTCCATTTGCCCCCAGTGCATTTATTTCTACTGAGGAAGGTGCTTACCCAACTAAAAAACACATTTTATCAAACTTTTTCACAAAATCAGGCACATGGTATGGCATGACAATTAAAACACAATTAAACAAAATAAATGAAAATATAAAATCCTATTGGGTAGGCTAGCAAAGTCTCAGAAAAGTCCCACGTGATCTGTTTTCAATAGTGAGCCGGTTGTTGCAACTGTAGGCTAGAAAAAGCAGGCATAGTAGCTCACCCCGCAACTCCAGTTGGGTTCAGAGCATGAGGGACCCATCCAATATGGCGGCGACACTGTTACGCTCTCCAGCGTCTACCTATTCATGTTTATGTGGGACTTACCAAAGGCTGTAATGCTGTTGCACAAAGACTGTCAGAAGCAGGAGGCCAGATTTCATGGACAGAGAAAACCAGGAGTCTACTAGATTTCAATAAAAGAGTTCAAAAATTTTTAAAAAGTAAAAAAATCAGAAATTACTAAAAAGTTGATTTTCTTATTAATGATGTTTTAATTATGTTGTCACTCCTCTGTTTGGATCAAAAATAATATCATATTATAGAATAACGTGCTTTGGGTAGATATAAATCATTTAAAATTTTGGCCGGTAAAAAATATGCTTGGCCGGTTGCTTTTAGCATCTAGTTTCGGACCCTGGTCAGTGGTAGAGTCGCGTTGCTGTTATCCAATCCCATAGACATGAATACGTAGACGCCTCATTGGGGGCTGGAGAGCGTAACAGCTTTGCCGCCATATTGGATGGGTTCCTCACTCTCCAAACCCAACTGGAATCAAAGCAGAGTGAGCAGCTATACCCATTTTTTTATGCAGCCTACAGTTGCAACAATGACACACTATTGAAAACAGATCATGTGGGATTACTATTGACTTTTCTAGCCTACCTGTTGGGATTTTATATTTTAATTTATTTTGTTTAATTTATATTTTAATTATCATGCCATAGCATATGTCTGATTTTGTAAAATAGCATAATAAAATGTGTTTTTTAGTTGGGTAAACACCTTCCTCAGTAGAAATAAGTGGACTGGGGCGAATGGAGACCCATCCAAGATGGCGACCGACCACTACGGCAGCTCCAATAGGCAGCGCCAGTCCACGGGCCTTCTATGTATATGATGTCTGTGGTCTGGAGCGACTTTCTCCTCCAGCTGACTTCTCCATGCTGAAACAGGAGCATCTCAGCACACCCACCCACCCACCCCAAGTACGACTTACAAGGCATTCCTACTACAGACCACTGCAAATGTATTAAAAATAGGAGAAGGACCTCTTGAAGCTCAGTCGTGTTGTTTTACTTCGTCTGTAATAAAACAGTAAACTTGTTTGGTAACTGACAGGATCCTCTTTAAGTCATCTCAGAGATTGAAAGAGCTGGGTGAGATTCATCAAGAGGAAGAAAAAGAAAAACACTTGGAAGTCTCAGGATGTTTGGGGTCTGATAAGCCCTGTGGCTCCTCTAACTGGCAGTCCTTTGTGCAGGGGGTCAGCTGGCCTTTTCATCTGTGCTGCTGCCTTGACCGTCTCACCCTGCACAATACAAGCTAAAAGGATGACCCAGTAGGGAAAAGGTCACTCGGACTCAAGTGCTTTATAAGAGCAGATTGTTTAGGCCTGCACACTCAGAATTTATAGAATTGCAACGTGCACTGATAAGAATGTAGAAATAATAATAATCAGTCCTGTTTTTCATTTTCTTCCAGTAAAGTAGTCATTTTTATATATTTGACTCAAAAAGCAGAACAGTCAGTTTGGGATACTTGAGGATGATGATGTCACTGAAGATCAGTGGTAGGGTGTGGTGGACTATTGAGGCATTAGCATGGGTCTTGGAGTCTCTCCATCTGACTGTGATACCTCCCTGGAGAGGGTCTTCTTACCATCATTACGCCATTAAAAATCTATTATCTCTTCTGTGGTCTTGCTAGTATGGATTCTTTAACCAATTAAGCACGTTAATGGAGGATAAAATGTCTGTTATGGAGAATTCACATATCCATCTTCCTGCAACATGTGCATATAAAATATCAAAATGATGCACACATCAGCTGCATAGTTTTTAATTGAAGAGTTATCAAGAAGATGGGCTTTGCAAAGTTTCATTACTCCACTTTGACCCCTCTACTTTGTGTTTGTTACCCTTTTGGCATGTAGTAAGAGCAGCTCTCCCTCGTCTTCAGCCACCCCCCTCTCCACCGTCCTACCACCCCTATCGCTTCTCCATGCTTGCACCCTCCGTAAGCTGTCATGTAAGATTATCCTCTTGGTCCAGGCGATGCTCTAGGGTTTCAAAACGAAATGTTAATTTCCCAGGCTGGAGGTGGTGTGCTATAAATAGCCTTAAACACAAACATGCTGTGTAGTGTGCTTGGATCAAATAGGAAGCAGCTCTGCAAAGGTTTTGGGTTCTTTGGAATGGAAAAGGTCACCACTTTTTAAACAACACAGTTATTGTACCCTTCCTAACAGCAATAACAAGAAATAAATGTTTGCTCAGTGTGCTATTGCTACTTAAAGTTATAAAATAAGAGCGGACACTTGTTTGATTTCATTGTATTTGCATGTTTTTTTACATGTGAATTAGTCCTGCACAGTTTAACATGCAATATTTGCTGTTCAGTGAGAAAATCGGGACTGTACAGTCAGATATGACGGTGTGAAACTGCTACTGAAGTAAGAAAGATTAAACACTCACCACTGACTACTTTATTAGGTATGCATATTCAATTGCAATAGCTAATCAGTCTAGCATGGAAGAAGTTCAAGAACAGAAACAATGTATACCAACCCGTAAAACTAGTACAGTGTATCGGTACGAGCCTCCTATTGGATAATTACTGCATGTGCGATTATCTTTCAGCTGGCAACAAGTTATTTACAAGACAGTTGTGATCATTTTAGCTTAATTCCTATAATTTTTTTCATTCCCTTGATTAATAGTTCAATGAAACTAGCCAAAAAGTAAGTTCTTGTTTTCTACTGTTACAGATTTGACTGAGTTGGCTGTCATGACATCGTCTTTTTGCATTTTTGTTCAGATGGACATATCGATGCAGATGAAACTTGAAAAATTAGAATATGGTGCAAAAGCCCATTTATTGCAGAGTATGAGTATCTCATATATTAAGTTGAATTACTGACATAAATGAACTTTTTGCACGATATTTAAATTTTTCGAGTTTCACCTGTATTGTGTAGTTTTCGTTTAAGCTTAAAAGCAAAATTTGCTTTCATTTATTCAAGTTTTCATAAATGAATTTGAATTATTTTTCGGGTTGAATGAGTTTATAAATTGTCATAAAAGTAACAAAAACAAATTACTTATCGGTTATTTATATATTAATCAGCTGCTAAATTTTAATGCAGTGATGGCTTTAGTCTGAGGTTTTTCTCCTTGCGTGGCTGAAATATGTGAGATTTTTGCATGCTTGTATGATTTTGCCATCATGTCTGCCTGGTTTGAGCCCCGACTGACAACAAGTGGCTTCAGATACACGACAGCAGCCATCAATGATTCATTTTGCTGTTCATCTCCATATGTATGTGTGGATTATTAATCAGCTGCTGACATGGCCTAGTTTGTGGGAAGATGGCATGAGTGTCTGCTTTGCTTCCTCCAGTCTCCCAGAAGTGGGCGCGGGTGTGTTGAATTAGGTATTTTTAGGCTTGTAATTTTAATCATTTGTCAGGCGTACACTTAGCATCTCGTCATTTAGACAAAACATTCATGTGGGATTCTGAAACGCCACAAATGTGTCTGAGCGATAACGTAGATGTCAGTCTGCTTTTTAGATTTTCTGTCTGTGGCTTGAATCGGAAAAGGGTAGAATGCCTTCTCCAGGTCAGGGATGAGGTCCTGCCCCAAGTGGAGGAGTTTAAGTATCTCTGGGTCTTGTTCATGAGTGAGGGAAAGATGGATCAGGATGGATTGGTGCTGCGTCTGCAGTGATGCGGGCGTTGTACCGGTCTGTCATGGTGAAAAGAGAGCTGAGCAGGAAGGCGAAGCTCTCAATTTACTGGTCGATCTATGTTCCTACCCTCACCTATGGTCACGAGCTTTGGGTAGTGACCAAAAGAACGAGATCATGGATACAAGCGGCTGAAATGAGTTTTCTCTGCAGGGTGGCTGGGCTCTCCCTTAGAGATAGGGTGAGAAGCTCGGTCATCCGGGTGGGGCTCAGAGTAGATCTGCTGCTCCTCCACATTGAGAGAAGCCAGTTGAGGTGGCTCAGGAATCTAGTTAGGATGCCTCCTAGATGCCTCCCTGGTGAGGTTTTCCAGGCACATCCAACCCGGAGGAGACCCAAAGGAAGACCCAGGACAGGCTGGAGGGACTATGTCTCTCGGCTTGGCAGGGAACGCCTTGGGATCCCTCCGGAAGTGCTGGCCCAAGTGGTTGGGGAGAGAGAAGTCTGGTCCTCCCTCCTTAGGCTGCTGCCCCTGCGACCTGACTCCAGATAAGCGAAAGATGATGGATGGATGGATGTCTGTGGCCTACATGCTTGGTAAACAATACAATATAAAAAAGAAGAAACTTACTTAATCAAAAATACTTTTTGTACCAAGCATGCCGTTCAGCATTGTAGGGCCCAATAGTTTTATTTCTGTTCTGTCTAGTTTTAAGTTGGAAGCTTATGGTGAAAGCAAAAATTTGGGAAATGCAAAAGCTATGAACCCTTTCAACAAGGTCTAAGACCACATAGGGGGATCAGTTTCTACACGGTAAACAACTGAACTCAAATGAGCTGAAATTTGAGATGAGCTCTACCATTTCTCTCAAGTTTAAGCGTTATATGTGGAAAGCAGAAGTGTGTCTGCTCTGTGATCAGGCTTGCTACCACTTTTCTTTAGCGACTTGGTGCTATCTTGTGCAGTCATAATTAGGAAAAGCCAGATGGTGCAAATTTCTGACACTTTATACCAGCATTTAGCAGCTATGAGTTTCTTGTCGCAGCTGCCCAAGGAATTAAAATAATTATCACCCATAAACATTTCTATAATAATATACAGCGTTTAGCCCTGACGCGCTAATGAAACAGCAGTAGAACATTATGATTGATTTGGGTTGGGTACACATGTTGATGAGATCTGAGAACCCTTATTAACCTGTGAGTAATAATCATAGAACTCGTTCTCTCATTGGCTGATTGTGTAAAAAAAAAATACAAGTCTAAAGTGTTAATACCTGCATTGTCATCTGGTTGGTTGAGTCACATGAGTTATCATAAAAGAGTAAGAGGTGCACCATAATATTGGTGGCCATTAGGGTCAAAAATCCCTGGGAGCGCAATTTTCGAACGAGTACTTCGTCAGATCGTTCAACCTCCATCAAAATGACGAGCACATCAAACTCTTTCATCACTGGCAACGAGCGAAGAGGTAAATGTGTAAAACAACAAAGTTTATGAATGGCGAAAGTTTTGCAACCACTTGTTACAAATCGGTAAATGCCTTTTGTCCTTATGGGCTCACGTAGAAGAAAACATTGCGTCTAATATGGCATCGCTCAGAGACTTATTTATACTTCTCCGTCTGCGTCGGTACGGAGACACGCAGCACCATTTTGGCGCAAGGGCTCTCGGACGGGCTCGCGGAGAGTGACGGAGACATGCCCCTTTTTTTAACTGTCCGTCAAGAGCGACGGTGAACGCAAGCTTGTGATTGGTCCGGACGCCGCTTCTTTTAAAAACATCAACAGCGCCGCCATTGCCGACTCAAAAAGTAAAGAGAGCTGAAGATATCTAGCGGCAGACACGGAGCAGATTGAAAAATGCCTTGTGGAAAGTCCGAAAATATGAAAGTTTATTCATCGTGACTGAAGGAGCACAAAGATACAGAGCAAGCTTTTTATTTGTGGACAGAAATGGCGGGAAACGTGGGTTTAGAGGTGCCGACCGCACAAAGAATGAGAGACAAATTCGTTCATGTTAAAAAGTCTCAAATACATTAAAACAATGTAAACACAGTAGTAAATACACTATCGTGGACCGGACATGACTGTAATGGCGGCAGGATACCCCAGAAAACTGCTACGCCCTCTGTTGTCCTGGCGGGGAATTGCTTTGCAACTCTCAGGTGACGGAGGAGTCTGATAGGAAAATACCGCCGTCAATGCGTGTGCGTGACTCCACAGTAGAGCTGACAGAGATGTATAAATTAGGCTGAGGCCCGCGCCGATGCATTTTAGACCCGATTTTTATGGTTATATGTTACGAAGTCGCCGTTATTTTTCACCAACTGGACATCATTTAATTCATTTTCAACAACATTTCAATGGATGCTTCTTATAACTGTTCCAGCTTCCTGTAACTAAAGGAGCTCCAGAGTAAACCTAATGTCAGTGCTCTGCCCTCAGAGGTGTTTTGTATCTCTTTGTGCCCATAGAGCAGCTTCTGCAAGCTAGGCCAGCTCTGGCACAACCTTCACTGTTCTGGTCAGAGAACAAGCGGCATTATTTAGTTATTATTGGATAAAGAGAAGTCAAATGTTGGCTCACACGAGTAAGGGAGCAGTGGAGACGGTGTTTTGGTTCCGTTGAGGCAAGTTGATGGTTTATATATGGAATTTAACACGGTAGCGTACATCATATGTTGGTATCACAGGGATTAAGTAGCTAAATGACTGTCTTCTTGTTAGCTTGTGTGTCAATCATTAACATCATTCTATTCATGGCGTTGGCTAATATTAGACTGCCCCTGCTTACAGTTCATGAATAAGAGTTTTTATTTCAGGTTTCTATTATTACAACACCACGCCCAGAAATAGCTGTCCCAGGATAGAAGCCTTTTCTCCCGCCTCACTTGACTTACTTCATAAATGCTTTGATTTATTTGTTGTCCTTTGACTAAACTCTACATGCCGTGTTCGTGAGATCTGATCCTCTGCTTTCTCTACAAGTAGAGCTCACAACAAACACTCCAGATTTATGTGCACCTCTGGGATTTTAAAACACAAGAGAGTGTGTGTGTGTGTGTGTGTGTGTGTGTGTACTTAATGCTCCGACTGTAACTAACATGCTGCAGCCGGCGATGAGTGACGCGTTTGTGTAACAATGTGTTTTATATAAAAGAGGAATATTATTTGACCCTAACAGATAAAACTGCCCATGTGACCTGTGTTAATGGGTTAGTGCTGATGACACACTGTAGCAGGTGGTACGGGTTAATGATTTTCCTTTTTCAGCCATTTTCCAGAGGTGATGGACATGTTTGTTTTACTCTGAGTTGCTACATCTAAGCTAATGCTAAAGCTGATTATGAAACTTAAGGCTACATTTTAGAGTGAAGGATTAGTAAGATTAGGGTGGGGCAGCGTGTAACACTGATACTAGCTGAAAGAATGAAAGTTTATGTAAAAACGAATGACTGGAAATAGAAAAATAACTCTGATTACTTCCAGCTAATGTAGGAATAGCTTTTTTTCTGAAGAATTTTATTTGAGATTAAATGATGTCACCTGCTCACTCTGCATAACTGTACCAGAGCTTCTCTTGCAAAGTCATCATGGGGAATTTATTTCTGAATCATCCTGCGTTTCTCTTGGCTGGTTTCGGGTCGTAGATATTTTTCCAGTACGTTGAGTCACACTACTCGAAACATCCAGGTGATTTCTGTGTTGTCCTAACACCTGGAATTTTACAGGCCAGTGTTTGTTATGTGGGCTGATATCGGAGCATTTATGTGTCTGTATTTGCTTGGGTTTATGCTCAGTCATTGTAGCCTAGTGAACTAGACCAAATTCTTGCTTTGCAGAGTTTGGTCTTGGCTTTTAATGCCAACTTCCAGCCCGGCTGCTGTTTGTCATACAGCCATAAACAAGGAAATGAATTTAATTTCTTATATTTGGAAAAAATGCAGAATTGCTCCTGTTCCTCAAAGTTTGAATTTGAATTTTTCACACCAGTGATGACATTTTTTCATAGATGTTGACCTTTTATAACTTTTTAAAATTTTGTTTATTCCTTTTGTGTATGTGTGTGCATATTACGGATGTGTATTGGTAAAATTCTGGCAATACGATATGTATCAATATAATATTGCAGGAAGAAATATAACGATATATTGCCATATCGATATTTTCTTACATCCCTTGTGCATATGTATGCATAATTGTGTGTACGAATTTTGAGTTTTCACATATAAAGTGAGAAAATTTTGGCCATGTGGTAAAAATCTCTACTGCTTGGTTTTAGATGTGTTGTGAATTAGGTTTTAGTTAAAGGTGCAATAAGTAAGAATTTTACTGTGAAATAATCACAAAACAGTCTAATGTCTCAATCAGGTTGGAAGGAAGATTACATTGAAAAAGATTTCCTCCTCAGCCGGTTGGGTGGTTTCCACCTTTTCCCCTTTTAAAGGCGGGAATGGGGCATTGTCATTGTTTGCAATCTGTCCGTCTGACCGTTATCCATGGCAGGTCCTGCAACGATCGGTAAAAGAACGCGATGGAGAACACAAACGTAACTGCAACCCAGAAGTGATTCAGCTGGCTAAAATGTCAGGGAGCATCATACCGGATCGTGGCATAAACCCTGTTCAACATCCGGCAGCAAAACGCAGCAGTGTTGTGGAAAGAATGGAAACCAGCAAAAGGAGCAGCCAGAAGTTATTTCTTGTAACCCTAAGAAGCCACGGCATCCTTTTAGTTTTACTCTATTGGATAAAGAAGGCTAGAGGCTAATGTTGAGCTAGCAATGCTGGATTAGAAGTTAATTGTTGGCTCTGGTGGCTGAGAGGGGAGTTGTTTATTTATTATGAACATGGACTGCAGAACCCAAATTTGACCACATGATGTCATTCTTAAAGTAGCTCTCCGGAGTTTTTCTTTTATCTGATGGCACCATCTAGTGGCTGACGAGCGTATCACACCAAGACGCCGTTGCTTAGAATTTTTAAGATGGCGACTGCACGTTTCTTGTTTATGATGAATGTGCATCTGTAGCCGACAAACAGAGCTAAAACGCGTTGTTTTACAAGATTTATTCTTATGTCATGTTGTGTTTTCATATATTTATATTTTAAAGACTTGTGCGTAAAAAGTTCATCAACGCTGCTTCAGCCGAGGTGCTTCCTTAAATTTGAAGCACGTAAGCGGTAGTCTAACGCTATTGGTTAGTTCTGATCGGCGCTCAGTTTCTTATTGCATGGATTTTACGGGGCAGGGGGCGGGCTTAGCAACAAAAAAAAAGACGTATCGTTTACATTATATCACAGTACATGATAAGACAATCACTTTTATGGATTTTTGAAAAATCATACATAATTCCTGAAAGGGGAAAACTCCGAATTGCTGCTTTAAGGTTAGGGTTAGTCTTTTTTTAGTGACTAAAATAAATGTAAGTTGATGAATGGTTCTCACCAGTATATCAAGACAAACGTGCATGCATGAATGTTAGCGTGTGCGTGTGTGTGTAAAATAATGGTACACTATATTATCTCTGATATCTGCTACTGAAGATATAAAACGTAAAGTCTGAGCGATAAAGTTCTGTCTACCAGCCTTGTTCCCCTCCTGCTTCCTCATCTCCCCCCTCATTGCTGCTCACACTGAGCAGTAGAGGATCAGAACATTGAGTACCTTCAGCACATTTTTCTCATTCCCTTTTGAGGGTCTCATTCTCTGGCCCCTCTGAAAACTCGACCCCAACACGTAAAAAAAAAAGAAAACACTGAAGTTTCTCACCAACAGCTCATAATGGTATCATCAGGGGTTTTATCTGTGCCGTCTGTACCAACCTGCTCCTTTTTTTCTCCAGCAGAGTTGGTGTGGTGGACAGCGGTGGCTAAGATGACGGAGTACAAGCTGGTGGTGGTGGGAGCAGGAGGCGTGGGCAAGAGTGCACTCACCATCCAGCTCATCCAGAACCACTTTGTGGATGAATATGACCCCACTATCGAGGTATGACACTCTTCAGTTCGTCCTTCTTTTAAATCCTGTGGGAGTCGTATTTGAGTTGAGGGGGCGGTGGGATCATAATTATGTAGAGTTTCATTTTTTTTCCTACTTGAAATCCACAATTGTGCCATTTCTGGTTTTATGCTCTAAAAATTAAGTGCACTTGTTAAATGTAAAGGTCGGCCTAAACCCAATCCAAATGTACAGGGTTAGAAGAAATTCCCACTTTTACTTCAAGAACTTTATTCCTCATAAAATTCAAGACGTTGCAAAGCGAAAGGCCAGTGGGAATAGTTTTTCTCTTTCATTATTCTCCTCTCTCTCCCTCATTTTCTCACCACGCCTGCCTCTGGCCACACAATGTCCTTTTTGTGTATTTGCATTCCTGGCCCCTATGCTATAACAAAGGGACAGCACTCCATGTTTTTGCGACTGCATGTTGGAAGGCTAAACATTGGCTCTGATACCCTGCTCCTCTGATCTCTTGTTTTTCCATAGGATCTAACAGTGGGCAGGGATTTAATAACAAGTGTAGGTTAACGCACGGTCACCCAAACATTGCCGTATCTGTTACCCTGTACGTGCTGCTTAACCTTCAGTGCCCCGGCCCAGCGACGAGGCCTCAGCAGCAAGCTGCGTCAAAATCCCACCTGCACCATCTGTTTGTGAGCGGTGATTTCTGCACCGATTTTTACGTTTCTCCGGTTTTTCTGCAGGACTCGTACCGAAAGCAAGTGGTGATTGATGGGGAGACCTGCCTGCTGGATATTCTGGACACTGCAGGTCAAGAGGAGTACAGCGCCATGAGGGACCAGTACATGAGAACGGGGGAGGGCTTCCTCTGTGTTTTTGCCATCAACAACACCAAGTCTTTCGAGGACATTCACCAGTACAGGTGTGTTGAGACGTCCGCACAAGCAGTCATCGGTTGGACTTAAAGTCACAAAATCAACAGATCTTCTTTTTCTTAGCTCTTTTATAATGTGCACGGTGTTAGAGGGACTCCTGTTAGGGTCTGGCAGGAGAAGGGGTGTGTGTGTGTGTGTGTGTGTGTGTGCCAACTCTCTGCAGTAGTAGGGTGATGTCATGCTGTAGCGTTTAACACAGCTAAAGAAAGCTTAGCCCCCAACTGGAGGCTTACAGCAC
The DNA here is from genome assembly GCA_006937985.1 of Aphyosemion australe. Lineage (NCBI taxonomy): Eukaryota > Metazoa > Chordata > Actinopteri > Cyprinodontiformes > Nothobranchiidae > Aphyosemion > Aphyosemion australe. The sequence continues at coordinate 401,491 of SSNS01000413.1, read as the reverse complement.
GATGCCAGTGAAATTGATCCTGACTCAATTAGAGGAGCAGGCAGAGGTGGTGCTCCCAAGGACAGGGAAGGAGAAAAGAAGGGCGGGTGGAGAGGTTCAGCTAAAGATGACGCTGTTTCTCTTTTTCATTACATCAAACTGTTTTATGCAAGTCTTGCATGTAAAGAAAGATTCATACTATTTTTTACGGATTTCTGTGCAGATCAAAACGTTTGGCTTGCTGCCACTGCAGCCCACCCTTTTTCAGACCTGGCTTTAAACCGTTGTGTGAAAGCACACTTGGTGTTAGAGCTGATAATGGTTCGGTAAAAGCTCCTAAATGGAGATTTTTTCCTCCATCTTCTTTTATCTGTCTCTTTAACAAACACATTTTCTTACACGTGGTAAAAAACTTGCCTCACCAGCAAACCAATCAGACCTAAACCCTTTCAAATCTGGAGCGAGGCCCTGATCGCTGTAAACGGTGATTTGAAAGTGCAGCTCTCTGACAGCGGCAGAGACGTCCTGTTCCACACAGGCTGCCTGAGAAGAGCTGAGCTGATCCGACCCAACCCTCTCACTCAGCAAGCCCCCGGTCTGCAAAGCGTTTGGCACTTGCTGCTGTAGTGATGAGGTAATGCTGTTTGCCACTCGGCTGTTGTCTATCCCTCTGCCTCTCCCCCCTTTATTCCTCCCCACCGCCCTCCTTCAGCAGTGCAGTGCAGACATGCCCTGGCTCTACCTCTGGGTCCTAGAGTTCCCTGGGTGTTTGGATCTCCAGTGGAGATGATCCAATACATTAAGATGTGTCGTTGTTGCTAATTAAAGACCTTCGTTAAGTTAAGAAAGCAAAATAAAGCAATTTTTTATAAATGACATTTCAGCTGCTTTAATGTTTACTTTTTATTTCCAGAGAGCAAATTAAGCGTGTGAAGGACTCTGACGATGTTCCCATGGTGTTAGTGGGAAACAAATGTGACCTCCCAGCACGTACGGTGGACACAAGGCAAGCCCAGGAGCTGGCTCGCTCTTACGGCATCCCTTACATCGAGACCTCTGCCAAAACGCGACAGGTAGGCGGTGAACACAAAGCTTTGCTTAGCTCACTGCACCTGAATTTCTAAATTAATTGGTTTTCCTGCAGAAATTTTACATCACATTTCAACCAAAACTCTAAAACATTTGAGTTGATTACAAATAATCATGTGAGATCATCAAGACAATCTACAAATTGTTGCAGCACTTTTATTTTGGCGTCGGCAGTTTTGCATCCATGCACGAAAAGAGCAGCGCACGTCCTTCGGTGTGATGTAATTTGTGTTGTTGAGAACATTTTATTATGCTGCAGGCAATGACTCATAGCACGCTTACCTTGGCTTGAGAATAGAGCTACAGTATTTGAAAGGCCCCGTGAGGACTGGTTGCTGCACAGCTCCCACTGTCTGTGACTCACTGTCACATTACGCACCCACAGACTCATTCTTGAACCGGCAGAATCTCTGTCACTCAAAGGAAACGCATGGCAGTAAGCTCTCGTTCATCTTTATTCATCAAGGATTTTTGATTAACTTGTCTGGAATGATGAGGGTTGCCATGGTAATTTTAGCGGGTGGTGTATACACCTGAGACATTTGCTGTCAGCTGTGAAAAGACGCTCTGTTTGTGACCACAGCAAGATCGTTGTGTAATCTTTGTTTTGTTTGTGTTTCCAGGGAGTAGAGGATGCGTTCTACACGCTGGTGAGGGAGATCAGACAGCACAAGTTGAGGAAGCTGAACCCACCTGACGAGAGCGGTCAGGACTGTATGAGCTGTCGATGTGTGGTATCGTGAAGCAGGTGAGACGCTACCTACTCTGCAACGGTCACCTAATTGGTCTGTTGTGCTGGAGCCTCGATGTTCATTGGTTGTCTGTGAGTGTGACTACAAACTAGTATTCCGTAAGGTTGGGCGATGTATGAAATTTTCCAAGGTGATATTCCTTAGTCCATAAATGTCGATAGGCGATATATTTGCGCAGGTGACATTTAGACATTTTGTGGGCCTGACGCACTCTGCTCGAAGTGATCTACCAATCACAACCACGAGGGTTCCTCATGCTTCACCCCTACTTCACACTGGAAGCATCAGTGGCATGGAATGGCAGTGGAACGTCGCTGCTTCAAGTAGAATCCATTATAGTCTGTGGGGGTGATTCAAACCAGCCACAATGCAGAAATTTTCAGGTGCATCCCAGAAGCGGCACACCGCGCCGCACCGCTAAAGATAGGATTGGGTTCTATTTTTGCTACGAGCTGCTTCTGGGATGCATCAATTTCCGCAGTTAACATAGGTCTAGACAGGAAATCACACGCAGTTTCAGTGTAAAACCTCTGGTAATTTTCAAAATAAGACTATTGCAGCAATGCGATTTCATATCTATGTAGATTACGTCTATACGTGTGACCTCACGGCTTATTTACTTACCGCATCATTCGAGAAGTTCA
>SSNS01000413.1:342970-379710 GCA_006937985.1 Aphyosemion australe | reverse complement strand
TTTTATATGTAGATGTAAATATTCCTCATTTTCTGCCTGATATATGTGCATCAGGTAAAAATGAATACATTTAAAGTCCCTCATACACACCTTGAGCAGTACACTGATGGCAGAGGCCATGCCCACCATGCCCACACCGACCACCGTCACCTTGTTCCTGCAGCCAACAGGCTCCTCCTTCATCACGTGGCTGATGAGCTTATCCTTGGAGGACATCTGCAGACACAAAACAGAGCGGAGGATATAAAAAGAGACTAAACAGCAAAGGAAAGGAGGCAGAAAGAAAAAAAGGGGAGCAGTAATCCTGTGAGATGTACATGTGACTGATTTCACAGCCTCCAGAAGAATGACTCAACCTTCAGTTTCCTTTCTATGTCATGACACCTACACGAGTGAAAGTGTGCCTACCCTGAAATATTTTACAACCCTGGTCTGAACAAGGAAACTGTTAACAGATGGGGTTTCTCACACAGCCTCTCTTCATCCCTCACCATGGCAACCACTGCCAGGGAAGTGACTGTAGCAGAGACCACCCCCCAGCTGACATCACACACTGCCATTCGTCCCCTGGTTGGACAGGCTGAGTGTTCAGACGATTACATCATCAGTGACTAGGCTGGTTTTCCACCATGATGAGGAGAGAAGCACGTAGAAGAGAGGTGCTAGTTTTCCTCCTGGAGAGGGGAAACCTCTGAGCTGGAATTCTGCACATAACAGAAGCTTTGAGAGAGCAGGACAGTTTTACGCCTAAAATCCTATTATCCAATCATCACTTCCTCTATAGAGCTGGAGGATTTCCAGCTCCTCACCATGGATTTGCCCTTCATGAGAGGACTCTTTGCAAGGGCATGGGGTGGCTGGATGTGAGGAGGTTTTTACAGGCCACAATGATTCGTGCACCAGCTGCTTCAAACAGGAACATCAGGAAAACTGATGTTTGCTCTCAAGCTTTGAGTTACCTGAAGTTTGATGGAGTGCCACACAGCTGAGGTCAAACATCCCTCTTTTAGCACATGAATTTAACCCAAAACATAAAGGAATCTGCTAAAATAAACAGAAAAAATGCTGGAATGACACCACCAGGAGACAAAATGAAATCATTTATAGACTAGACTTATCAGGATGCTCTCAGCCCCAGCAGCAGAGGAGCAGGAGGCGTGACCACTGCGTATTTTACTACAGATCTGCTGCAGCCAAGACAAACTCAATCCATCATGTCCTTTTAAAAATGCTATTTCGACCAATAACATCATTAAATAAAGTAGGTGTTAAATCAACAAGCAGAAACACCGCAGGATTAAATCTTATTAATATGCAACACAACAGGATATTTTATAGATTAATAGTTAGCTTTATTAAAATCTGACTCCAAAATAAAATCGACTTTTTGGATAAATTCAATGTAAGATTTTAGCCAGATCATTTTTTTATTGTCTTACCTTCACGGTTTTAGCTAAAAACGGGTGAAAACGCGGACTGGAATGTCACAGCGCCTCTACTCTTCCGCACAAGTGCAGCTGATCTGAATGGGGGGGTCTCCGGGTATTTAAAGGCAGCCAGCTTCAGTGAGCTGCGCATGCGTGCATGCTAATGAGGTTGGAGATGATGCTGTGGCGTGTTGGATGTCACGTTCACGGCAGGATGCAGGAGTGAGGAGTAAACCCGCAGAGTTCTCGTCTTAGTCATAAAAAAGCTCAGATTTTCATCAGAGGATGACTCATTTAAAAGGGGAGAAACGGGTTCAAACCGAAGTGGATGACGGGAAATGTAGTTTCCACATCACTATGAGCGCAAGACTCAGTCAATTATATATATTTGTAACGTATTTTTGGTATTTTACACCTAAAAAACAGCAACAATAATACATTGTTTTAATGACGGACTAATATCGGTTTAAGGATCTGTTTATTTTAAGCTCAAGCCAATGGTCAAAAGAGGATTTGGTGCCGCCTCGTGGTCAATGCAAGTTACTGCTACATAAACTGGGTCATATATTAAATAGGTTAATTTTGTCTTAGTGATAAACTAATATTACTTTTTTTTCTTTTAGTAAGAAGTAGGTTTTACTAAAAGAAAGAACAGTAACATAAACTGGGTCATATATTAAATAGGTTAATTTTGTCTTAGTGATAAACTAATATTACTTTTTTTTCTTTTAGTAAGAACTAGGTCTTACTAAAAGAAAGAACAGTAACATAAACTGGGTCACTTGTGACTAAAACTCAGCTCCTCGTTTGACCCAACCTCTCTACTGTGACCAACACTGCGTGTTACCAAACATCAGATTTCCCAAGTGTGATGAAACCAATCCAACTTACAAAAGACAAATATTGAATAATAGATTCAATTTAGTACTTCCACTTCTTCATTGTGCTGCTCTAAACCCAGCACAAACTCAGACTATTAGTCCAGATTCTCTACAGGATGTTTTGCACAGATCGAGTTTTTCTCTTTTGTAGGACGAGGCATCAGCAGCAGCTGTTCATAAACTCTAGTTAGGCAGGGCTGTACTGTTTTGACATCCAACAAATTAATTATTATTACAAAAAGGATAAACCTACGTTAAGGCCCTGTTTTCATCTTACTAACAACTATAATGTATCTAATTGCCAGAAAAGGTCCCAACCTGACCCTATCTATCTATCTATCTATCTATCTATCTATCTATCTATCTATCTATCTATCTATCTATCTATCTATCTATCTATCTATCTATCTATCTATCTATCTATCTATCTATCTATCTATCTATCTATCTATCATCTATCTATCTATCTATCTATCTATCTATCATCTATCTATCTATCTATCTATCTATCTATCTATCTATCTATCTATCTATCTATCTATCTATCTATCTATCTATCTATTNTTGCAAGATAAGTCACGTCAGGCGGCTGAAAAAACGTGGTGCAATTTAGAGTAAAGTTTGCTGTTATGTAACATGCAGATTAATGCACGAAGAGAAAAAAATACATTAAAGTGGTCGTATTATTCAACATTTACCTGAGAATGAATATTAAAAACTATTTTTTCCAGTGAATAAAAGCAGAACTGATCCTATTGATTGGTTCTATGTCGTTAAACTTTAAATCAAACTGTTTGATTTTGTAATTTAGGCCTGTGGATCAATAACCTGAACTCACCCATCAACCACCTGCTTGTGCACATCCTTCCATTTCTCACTGTCATCATCGGCCCCCATCTTTGGGTTGAGGTTCTGGAGACAAACTCCAGCAACATTCACGCCACTCCACACAGCCACTAGAGAGCATAAAAAGTGAAAATGAGTCACCGTTAAGCTGCTTCTGTAAAAACACAACATGAAATACTGGAATAATGTGGCTGATCTGGATTTTAAAAGCTGGTCTTGGACTGGAACACTTTCTAGCGCGAAGAGGGGGAAGTGGTTTTATTTTTAGAGCATGCTGCATACCGCTGGAGTCTCCGTGCTCTCCGATGATCCAGCCGTGGCAGCTTGAAGGATGAAGGCTGAACTTCTCCCCCATTAGGTGGCGGAAACGAGCGCTGTCCAGGTTGGTGCCAGAGCCGATGACGCGGTGGCGGGGAAAACCACTCAGCTTCCACGCCACATAGGTCAGGATGTCGACTAGGAAGGTGCAAAGGAAGAGAAAAACAATGTCAACCATTCATTTGGAATGTTAGCATCACACAGATTTAATTAGCTCCTCTAATCTGACTAACCTGGATTAGAAACCACCAACAGGATGCAGTTGGGGCTGTATTTGACGATGTTGGGGATGATAAACTTAAAGATGTTAACGTTGCGCTGCACCAGGTTGAGACGGCTCTCGCCCTCCTGCTGGCGAGCACCAGCAGTCACCACCACCACCTTGGAGTTGGCGGTCACGCTGTAATCTAAAAAAAACACAAAAAAGAGAATTAGGATTTAGTTTACAGTAACAGTTGAGCACCAAATCATCTCTGAACACTCTCACCTTTGTCGGCCACAATCTTGTGCGTCTTGAGGAAGAGGGCTCCGTGCTGCAGGTCCATGGCTTCTCCCTTCAGCTTGTCCTCCATCACATCAACCAGGGCCAGCTCATCGCACAGGTCCTGATTTTATTCATGCTACGTCAGTTTATTTTTGAAAAATAGTTGACATGTTTTTGCAATCCATTTTAAGGACGTAATCAGTGAGGAACACAATTGGTTTGTGTCTTTTATTTTAATATAATTGAAGCTAAATTTGAATGTTTTGGTGTATTTCTTGTGACTAAAACTCAGCTCCTCGTTTGACCCAACCTCTCTACTGTGACCAACACTGCGTGTTACCAAACATCAGATTTCCCAAGTGTGATGAAACCAATCCAACTTACAAAAGACAAATATTGAATAATAGATTCAATTTAGTAGTTCCACTTCTTCATTGTGCTGCTCTAAACCCAGCACAAACTCAGACTATTAGTCCAGATTCTCTACAGGATGTTTTGCACAGATCGAGTTTTTCTCTTTTGTATGACGAGGCATCAGCAGCAGCTGTTCATAAACTCTAATTAGGCAGGGCTGTACTGTTTTGACATCCAACAAATTAATTATTATTACAAAAAGGATAAACCTACGTTAAGGCCCTGTTTTCATCTTACTAACAACTATCTAATTGCCAGAAAAGGTCACAACCTGACTCGATCGATCGATCGATCGATCGATCGATCGATCGATCGATCGATCTATCTATCTATCTATCTATCTATCTATCTATCTATCTATCTATCTATCTATCTATCTATCTATCTATCTATCTATCTATCTATCTATCTATCTATCGTGGTTTTTACACTAAACTAATTACTGAGAGCTTTGTGTTCTTTTTAGATTTACTAGAAACTTGTTGAAAATCCCCCTGAGACCCTTCATCCTGCACACAGCTTCTCTATTAAACTGTTTTATGTAGTTCATTAATTTTAGACCTGCTGACCTTTTGATGGTGACAAGCTTCTAATTTAAGCATCTGTCACTTGGATTTGTACTTTTTGTAGTTTCGAATTATTGTTTTTTAAAAAGATCAATGTTTGGTTTGTATGCTTAGGAGTCCTAATAAATAAAAAATGGCTAGTCTGGGGCCAAATAACGTTTCAAACATGCCTTTATGTATTTCAAATTTTTTAGTCGTAGTTAATTTTGAGATGGACCCCCCCCATCACCAACCACCACCACATCAATGGGTTGATTCATGATTTCCACTTATTTTTATGAAAATGCAGTATAACTTCATGTGAATGGGTTTATTGATCATACATTGAAAGAATAGGCGTAAAAATTGGATCAGCCCCCCTCACCCCCCCATATTCCCTGATAACAGCAAAAGTTGCTGCTGCAGATACAATAGCTCTTTGATGAATTAAAAGACCCCTGCTTATCAATACGTTGATATCTTAGTTATTCATCTCAGTGACAATGTCACCTTCTGTCTCTCCAACTTCAGTTTTGTGTCTCGTTAGTGTTAATTGGTCCCACCTGCCTCTCGTTTCTCTAATCACCTGTGTTCCCTGCTCCTCATGTATTTAAGCCCTGTTTGTCTCTTGGTTTGTGTCGTGCTCCTGTCTTTATTAAAGGATTTTGTTTTTTGAGCCTGCTTCGTCTGCCTCCTGGTGTGTACACTGACCTGCTTTTTTGGGTCCAAACCTCCTCAAAACATGACAGAAAACACCTTTGTTCAGCAATTACAATGACATGCTTTGGTTCCACATCTCCCATTAGGTGAAAATACCCCCTGAATTGCCTCTCACTTAATTGTTATGACAATACTGTTATTTTCCAACTACGCAGACCTGATTTTATGTGTTCTGGATTCACAAGACAACACGTCTAAGATGGAAAAAATGACCAAAATCTTGTATTTAAAGACTATAAGTGCTGCAGAGGTAAAGCTAAACGAAATGTGACGATTTCTGAAACTGTACATAAACTGAAGGTTTGGTGCCACACACACACACAAACCAAGACACAGCTTAAAGGGAACAGTTTTAAGTAAATAAAAGAGAGCTGAACTGGTGATGAAATGGAAAGGGTAACTGATGACATCTAAAGACTAAAACAAGAAGCTACAAGGAGCAAAAGCCAGTGATGCATTTAAAATAGGGAGAAAGGTGAGTGAATAAAAAAACTCATCAGAAGATCAATAACAGAAGAATTACTGTCAGTCAACAGAGAAAAGAAACAAAGGCTACCTTGAGGAATTAAATTTTGTTTAATTTAAAAATTTTCACATTTTTTTCATACATTTATGATGTTCGTGACATTTTTTCCATTAAAAAATAATAACTTCCCAAAGCGCTTTTTGTGAGGATTGACCATCATCTCTGCACAAACTCACCAGCAGGCGGCGCTGTTATAAGAGCAAACCAGGATCAAATTCTTCCATTTAATTCCAGGCACAGCAACAGTAAATGAAGGAGTAGGAAGAGCTGACTAACTGTAAAGGTTGTCAACATCCTGCAGTTTGTTTCACATTTGTGGTAAACCCCTAAACTGATGCATAAAACATATCAAACAAGTTTTATTTTTTATGTAAAACCATCAAACTGGTTTAGATTTAATAAGATAATAGGAGGCAAATACAGACGTGGACAAAATTGTTGGTACCCTTCACAGAAATAGCTTGAATCTGACAAACGTAATAATAAACAAAAATTCTATGAAATTTAAACAATGAAAGTCAGACATTGCTTTTTAACCATGCTTCAATGGAATTATTTAAAAAAAACTCATGGAATAGGCCTGGACAAAAATGATGGTACCCCTAGAAAAGACCAAAGAGATGTGTTAATTCAAGGTGTGTCCACTAATTAGCATCACAGGTGTCTATAATCTTGTAATCAGTCAGTGGGAATATATATAGGGCTGCAGGTAGTCACTGTGTTGTTTGGTGGCATGGTGTGTACCACACTCAACATGGACCAGAGGAAGCGAAGGAAAGAGTTGTCTCAGGAGATTAGAAAGAAAATGATAGACAAGCATGTTAAAGGTAAAGGCTATAAGACCATCTCCAAGCAGCTAGATGTTCCTGTGACTACAGCTGCACATATTCAGAAATTTAAGATCCATGGGACTGTAGCCAACATCTCTGGACGTGGCCACAGGAGGAAAATAGATGACAAATCAAAGAGACGGATAATCTGAATGGTAACAAAAGAGCCCAGAAAAACTTCTAAAGTGATCCAGGATGAGCTTCAAGCTCAAGGAACATCAGTGTCAGATCACACCATCTGTCGTTGTTTGAGCCAAAGTGGACTACATGGGAGACGACCAAGAAGGACACCATTGTTGAAAACAAACCATTAAAAAGCCAGACTGGAATATGGCAAACTACATGTTGACAAGCCACAAAGCTTCTGGGAGAAGGTTCTATGAACAGATGAGGCAAAAATGGAACTTATTGCCATCAGCTCTATGTTCACAGACAGAAAAATGAAGCGTATCAAGAAAAGAACACTGTCCCTACTGTGAAACATGGAGGAGGCTCTGTTATGTTCTGGGCTGCTTTGCTGCATCTGGCACAGGGTGTCTTGAATCTGTGCAGGGTACGATGAAATCTCAAGACTATCAAGGGATTCTAGAGAAATGTGCTGGCCAGTGTCAGAAAGCTTGGTCTCAGTCTCAGGTCATGGGTCTTGCAACAGGACAATGACCCAAAACACACACAGCTAACAACACCCAAGAATGGCTCAGAGGAAAACATTGAACTATTCTAAAGTGGCCTTCTATGAGCCCTGACCTCAATCCTATTGAGCATCTTTGGAAGGAGCTGAAATATGAAGTCTGGAAAAGACGCCCTTCAAACCTGAGACAACTGGAGCAGTCTGCTCATGAGGAGTGGGCCAAAATACCTGCTGAGAGGTGCAGAAGTCTTATTGACAGTTGCAGGACTCGTTTGATTGCAGTGCACCTCAAAAGGTTGTGGAACAAAATCGAAGCATGGTTGAAAAGCAATGTCTGACTTTCTTTGGTTACATTTCATAGAATTTTTATTTATTATTACTTTTCTCAGATTCAAGTTACTTCTGTGACCATTGTGGGTTTTTCTTTCATTGACCGAAGAGTAACAATAATTTTCTCCACGTCTGTATGCATCTTTGTAAAGCTGAAGGAAACAACTTTTAAGAACTCATTTCACAACACCAAGCCTTTTATCACACGCCTAAAACGAAAGAACAGTTTTACGTCAGCAGTAAATAAAGTGCTCCCTGACACCTCCATGGTGTAAATCCTGGAGTCAAACTCCAGCAGGTTATTGTCCAAACATCAACACCACGACCTCTGACTTACAAAATAACAAAGCCTCCCATAAAATGTGATTACGTGCTCCAGCGTGCGATCATGTCAGGCTAAAACGCTTCCAAAGACAGATTGGGTTTCATTACAAACCCAACTTCTTCTTGTCCCCGCTGCTGAACGTCTTCCGGCCTGCAGCGCCGTCTCTCGTGTGCGTCGTCGTAATCACGCCAGCCGCCCAGTGGAATACAGAAACATTAGTTTGCCGTGTTAACGCTCCCTCTCACACCACAGGGTCAGTTGCCCACGTGCTGTTATTGCACAGGGCATTGGGACTGAGGGGGTTTCTGCTGTGGGTGAGACCTGTCTCAGGCTGATGGAAAGTAATCTAATCACCTTGTTGCAGCAACCTCTTTCTCCTCCAGCTTGTGTTTGGAAATAGAACTGAGGAAGAAGACCAAGGCCTCATCAATCATAAAAGGATTCCTCTGGGAGCAACATCAGGCTCACAACTTCAACACAACAACATCCAGCTGGCTGATCCGTCCTTATTTTCCCTCCGCATGATCCGAGCAAACATCCGAGCAACAGCGCGGCTTTTTATTCCATTTTCTCAGCTTATCGGTCCAACTCTTTCATTCACTGTGAATCAAACCTTCTTTCTTGAAAAACAGCTTCGTTTTTTTCTTCAATCTCACCTGCATCTTTTTTTTTTCCTTCCCCGTCTTCCAGTTTTGCTCGGCAGACACCTTCTGCCTTAGACTGATAACATCCCTGATGGAGTTCCTTTATTAGCCACCCACAGGCAGATTAACCAGAGCAATAATGCACCAATCAACAGCAATTACACAGTGATAAGCCCAGGGAGAGCTCTGCTGGATGCGGGGAGGGATGCAGGAGTTGTGAAATGATTGGAAGTGCTTTAGTGCAGGACAAAAGGTTGTGTGTCAGCGCGCTCATCCGCATGTGTCAAAGCAGTACATTCAATTATGCTTAAATAGTTTTATGCCTGCAGTCCTAATCTCCTCACGTGGCAAACTGTTACGATCAGGAGAGGAATTAGTCAAAAACCCAGAGTTAGGTGTTAAAACGAGGGCCTTGAGCCAACTTGGTAAAAAGTTGTGAATCTGCACACCAGCGACGACTGAAGGCACCCGTGCTGCCGTCGTTACAGTGGATGAAACCGTTTCCCGTAAAGGATTGGCGCTTGTTAGTTTTGCACATCGCCGCTCAAGCAGCCAACTGGCATTGTTAGCGGCTAAACCACAATGAAAACGAGGGAAATCAGAGATTTCCCCAACCCGCAGGCGTTCACACGCCAGCCAAGAGTGATTTCAAGAACAGCTGTATGGGTTTAACCTCCCAGGCTGTTGTTGCACTTTTATTCACATGGACGAGTTCGCTCACGGCTTCTAAAAAGGAGGAAACAGAGGCAGCAGGTTCCAAAAATGCAAAGTGCAAACCAAAAAGCCTTGTAGGCTGTTGGTTTAACCCTAACCCTAACCCTAACTGTCATGCAGCTCAAAGTTTTCCATTTTATAATCATTCAGAAACCCTGATAATGCTTCGATTGGCTCCTTTTCCTCAGAGGGAAGCAACCATGTCAGAAAGATTTGGGTATAATTCTGATTACTGGCACAGAAACCCGTTAGAGCTCGGCTGCACGCGTGGGATAATTTATTATTTTTCCTATGACGGTTTTGCTGAACAGACATCCCTCCCCCAGCCTTAAGGTATCTCAGCCCCATGACCTCCAAAAGTTAATCATGGAGCAGAAAATGAAAACAGAAATTCAGCGTTACAGCTGAGCATGAAATTAAATACATTTCCTTTGGCTGTCCCAGCTCTAATTACTTCAGAGGATTTATGTCAGCGTCATTGTTATTTGTTTAAGGACAGGGTACGCTCATGCATTTTACATTTCTACATGTAAGCTGCACATTCTTTCACAAAGCTCCTGTCTCCCAGTCCAGTGACCTTAACACCAGTGATGGATATGGGTGTGTGTGTGTGTGTGCGTGTGTGTGTGTGTGTAAAGGGTAAGGTTAATTGAAGCTGTTAGAGTGAAAATGATTCCCTCAGGGGGACGTAGCAGGTGGAGACGGTGTGTGGGTTCAGCAGTGGGTGACGGAGACTGACCAGGACAGAGCGCTGGGAGTGTTGGGGATTGTTTCTGCCCTCCTGCGCCGAGAGATCCACGAGGGAAAAGAAGAGATGAAATGATTCATCTAAAGGTCAGAAGTGTCTGACTGACCTACAGCATGACCCCTCGCCCCATCTTTCATTCTTCTTCTTCCTTTGATTGTTTTCTTTTTCCTAAATAAAAACAATGCATCTCTTTCCTTTTCTTTTACACCACAAACTTAAATGAATCAACCGCTTTCCTCCCGTCGTCCTCTAGCCCATCACTCTCTGTCTCTGGTTCTGTCTGACCATCTCCTGCTGTGGTCTTTTTCTTCTCCCCCCCTGTGCTGGCCTTCATTTCACAGATGACAGGTTGGCTGACTGTAATCCAACAGATGCCGGGGCGGGGGGGCCTGACCAACTGTTTTAACTCCAATCAGCTTTTATTGCTCTCCGGAGGAACCTCATACAACCCCCCGCCAGCCTGACATTTCAGAGAGAAGAGCGGTGGATCGAGCAGGAGAGAAGCAGAATATACAGCATGTACAGTTGTGCATCAGTGTATAGATACAACACACACACATACACACACACACACACACACACACACACACACACACACACACACGTGTCTCGGTTGATTGAAGCCAGCGGTTTGGCTTCACACCAAGCTCAGTACGTACAACCTGTCATCCTTTTGTCCCCATCAGCCTCCTGCCCACGGACACACACACACACACACGTGTGTCCAGCATCAGCAGGGATGGACACATCGCTGGTAATGCATCTGCCACTGCTGCTGGCTCCCAACAGCCTGAGCGACCCCTGCACGGCCCGCGTCTGTCGCCTTCCTCTTATTCTCCATCCATCTCCCTCTCCTCACCCGTCCACCATCTCCCCCTCCTCTCCGCTTAATGCCGTCTCACCCACTGAGATAAAGACAAATAGAGCTGCGAGTGACCATACAGGAGTAGGATTTGGATGCTGCTGCACATACATGATACATCATCGTTTTACGGTGACCAGGAGATGCGGTGGATGTCTCCGTTTGAACGTTTTCTCGTTTGGTTTTAGCGTGTTATGTTCCAGGAAGAGAAATAAATGCTCCATTTCCAGGAGTCGTTCTGAATCTGCTTCCAGACGTCTTTTGTGGCAGCTAAAATGAATTTCATCCTCCTGGTAAAAGTTGTATTTCTTGTGTTTGGATTTATTCTTTAGTAATATCGTCTGAGTCATGCAACAATGGATCACATCTTCACCCTCATAGAGCTGCTGGTGGGGCTTCGGTTTATGGGTCTGCTCACATTCTGACCCTCAGGTCTTGAAGACGTCGAATACAAGCTTCCTAAGTAGGGTTGGCATTTGAACAGGATTCTTCCTGGTCACCTCCTCTCCCTCTGGAGGTTTTACAAGCATGTACCACTGGTAGGATCATGTATCCTCTCTGGCTTGGAAATGTCTTGGAATCCCACAGGACAATTTGGAGGAGTTTTCCTCATGCATGGGTTCCCTTCTTGACCCAACATTGAAAAAGCAGCAACATTTACTCCATTTTTCTGCAGGGAATTCTCAAAATATGAAGAAACACAAACAGGCAGCATCATCTGATGCTCAACCATAACGCTGTCCACTTATCTGCTAAATATTTAAGTTAAGCAGTACTCAGACCCCATCTGCTGTTTGATAAATGGTGCTTATGGTCATTTGATGACTTAATGATTGATTAAAGTCCAGATGGTTGTTGCCTCCTAACATGAGGTTTCTACTCCGAGCTTTCGCTGGTGCTCTGTGGCTCCATTTCCTGATGCCTTTGTGGATTTCTCCTGGTGCTCCAGTTCACTCTGATGGTCCAGAAACAAACAGGTTAGATTAATTAGGGATTCTAAAATAACCTCGGAATGGGTGGGAACGGTTATAGTGATGAACTGGTAACCTGTTTAAGGTGTCCCCCTCCTCTTTCAGGAATAAGCCTAAACTCAGCTGAAAGCACGAGCAGGGTGAAGGAAATGGATGGATAGGTTTCACTGCGCTCTATAGAACGGGACCTCCTGAACTCTGCAGGCAATTAAAACCACTGATACATTTATCAGGATGGCATAAAAGTCTTCTCTCCTTTAATCACGTTTACAGCAGCTGCCATAGAGGAGTGATGTGACTTTGACCATGAAGATGTTCATCATTTGGATTTCCAAAGTAAAATATATCCTCTGAAACATGTCCTTCTTCCCACATAATCTGAGAATTGTAATGTAAAGAGGACCTATTATGTTTACATCTTTTTGTGTTGTTATGTGGGTCTCTACTGCTTCTATAAACACTCCAAACGTGAAAAAACATCCGTTTGTTTTCCGTCAGTGTTTGGATTTTTGGAATTCTGTGCCTAAAACTAGCAGTTTTAAAAGGTTCCTGTTTGTGACATCACAAATGGGGATGTTAGCATACAACCTCCTGTAGGAGAGCAGCTGTTGCACGAGGAGCTCTACTCCAAACCCCTCCTAATATTAGAGTTTTTAAGCCTATAGCATTGTGATCCATTGAACAGTAACCTCAATGAGTTTAGAGTAGCGGTGTTCTCATGGGTGTGTATGTGTGTGCTGGATTGCAAAAATCTTTTATAAATGTATGATTCATTTTGAGTAATGTCGCTTTTAAGGGTATACATGTGTGCATGAGTGAGGAACTATTTTAGAGACATACAATGAATATTGAGTAACGTTATTTTTAAGGGTGTGTTGGTGCTGCATCTGCAGTGATGCGGGCGTTGTAACGGTCTGTTGTGGTGAAGAGAGAGTTAAGCTGGAAGGCGAAGCTCTCGATTTACAAGTCAACCTACGTTCCTACCCTCATCTATGGTCACGAGCTTTGGGTAGTGACTGAAAGAACGAGATTGCGGATACAAGCGGCCGAAATGAGTTTTCTCCGCAGGGTGTCTGGGCTCTCCCTTAGAGATAGGGTGAGAAGCTCAGTCATCCGGGAGGAGCTCGGAGTAGACCCGTTGCTCCTCCACATTGAGAGGAGCCAGTTGAGGTGGGTTGGGCATCTAGTTAGGATGCCTCCTGGATGCCTCCCTGATGAGGTTTTCCGGGCACGTCCAACCAGGAGGAGACCCAAAGGAAGACCCAGGACACTCTGGAGGGACTATGTTTCTCTTGGCTGGACAGGGAACACCTTGGGATTCCCCTGGAGGAGCTGGCCCAAGTGGCTGGGGAGAGGGAAGTCTGGGCTTTTCTGTGCTGCTGCCCCTGAAACTCAACCCCAGATAAGAGGATGGATGGATGGATGGATGGATGGATGGATGGATGGATGGATGGATGGATGGATGGATGGATGGGTGTGTGTTTGTGTTTGTGTGAGAATGCTTTTTAGAGATGCATAAGTAGGATTTCCTTTTTAAAGCTTTTTAGTATTTATTATTGACAATAAAGGTGAATTGGTGGTTGGGGATGAGTGGGCGTGGCGAGCTAGAACTTGTTTTCTTAAAGTGACAGAGTCCTGAAACGACTCATTCTGAAAGGTACTGAAAATATCAAAAATAAAACTGCTGAAATTGCTCCATGTGGGAGGGATTTAGCACAAAGAACTTCATAAACATGGTTTGTATCAACCATAGAACTATTATAACTCAAGCAAAATTCATAATATGTCTCCTTTAAACACAAAGAATTAAAACTGGTATATCTATATATGTTTAAAAATTTAAGCTTTTTAGAGTTTGTTCATTTTTACATTAACTCATCCTTTGAGATTTGGTGGTGGGTGTTTTTGCCTCGTCTCACCACCTATGGAGCCCATTTATCAGCAGCATCAAGCAGCAGGAAGAAACAATCTGTGTAAGATTTCAGTGTCAGGAATACAGAACTTTTCATTTTGGCACATCATGGCGGAGCCAATTGAGCACTTGTGCCAGCACGACTACAATCAGATGTTCTTAGGGAACAATTTACTGCACCATTGCAGTTATCGTGTTGCTCATTAGAAACCAACTGCCTTTTCCTGAAACCGATTCCCCAGATGGGTCCTGGGAAGTGTTTTAAATCTGCCTCAGTCGTAATACTTTCTCTCTATTAGTTCACATGATTTTTCCCTGACACATTTTCACATAAAACATGCAGTTTAGGCATATTACCTCTCTTTGATCTGCCTCTTTTTCAATTATCTTACCAAAAGCATTATGAAAGTGTTCAGTTCTGAAACTTAAACAGGTTTTTTCACCAGCCGCTTTGATTTGTGTGAGCCGGCAGTTATTCCTCAGAAATAGGACAGAAAACCCACAAAGAGGCTGACTGTAAAAAGCTTGGTGGGTTGTGCTTAGAGAGTGATGAATCATCGGGTGTCGGGCTCCACAATGTACATGATACATGGTGTTGGTTATGTGTTCCCTTTAAATAAGCCCATTAGATCGTGTGCCTGGCACACGTACTGTAATCAGGTTGTAAAGGCTGTGGTGACATTGCCAGGAGCAGAATCCAAATTGGCTAGAGACGAAAGCTTGTTTTAGTGTATAAGTGAGTCATTTTCAAGGGTACACTGACAGTGTACAACAGGGAAAGGTCATCGGAATAGCCAACCACATATATGCTGCCACTCTCAATGGTACCTAAATGGGTTTGGGGAAAAATGCTTTCAGAATTACATTTTTTTTGCTTTTGTTATATCAGGTTTGCTTCATGGGGGCACAAGTTGTCGAATACGGTGATCTAAAAATGTTTCAAAAATGGTAATGTATGTTTCTGATCATCAAACATGTTTTAATAGCAAAATAATTATTAAAATTTCAGTTTTTGTTAACACTTTACAATAAAAGTTGCTTTAAAGCAGCATTCCGCAACATTGCAGTTATATGGTCTCTGTCGCCCTCTAGAGGCTTGCTGCGTAACGTCACTGTCGTAACATTAAATCTCTCTCTCAGGCAAAAGTGGCATGTTGACATTCCTAATGTCAGGCAAAACAACGAAAAGAAACTTTTCCACCTCCACACGTTGAATAAATAGTTTTATCAGGACTGTATAACAACTTTATGCCCGACCAAACACAATAACCCCGGTGAAATCATTTATTACTTACCTAGCCATTAGCAGCACGGCTAGGTCAGAGTCCGTAGTTCATGCCTTTATTTCTAAAAGAGCTCTCCAGTGAGGAAAAGACGGCCCAATAATAACTCTGGTCTTTGCTCTTGTTCTATCACGTTCTTCTTTTCTTTTCCTATATTTCTCTGATAAGGGATTTCTAGCTTTCTTTGGTGAATCTGCTGCTGCTACAGCGAGTCTACGTTATACAATTATGGCAAGCCAAAGGGATAAAAAAATGCGCGTTCTAAACTCGCATTATGTCTGCCAAAACGCTCGTTCAAGACGTGCATTTTGGTGGACATAATGCTCGCTTTTAGAACATGCGAGTTTTTGCCCCCTTTGGCGTCAAAACGCACGTTCAAGACGCACATTTTGGCGGACATAACGTGCATTAAGAACGCGTGCTTTTATATCCCTTTGGCTTGCCATATTCTGCCGTAAAACGACACCCAGTCAGTACTTCCGTCGCTACCCGATGCACAAAAACTGTATAGCGCAGTAAACAGATGTGGGACCCCCCAACACTATCACAGGTATGAAAATGAACATAATAGATAATACTATGACACAAAAACTTCACAAAAAAGCATAATTTTAAGGTGTAAAAGTTGCAGAATGTTGCTTTAAATAAAGTATTAACAACTGCTTCACCATATTATGTTGTCACTTAAAGGTTGAATATGGAAAATGAACACTATGGCGACATCTAGTGTTTAGAGGTGGTATTGCAACAACAGAACACATTTTCCAGCCGTCGGGGTGTTGGTTCACTCCTGACACGTGAAGTGACCAGCCAGTACCATGTCCAGTGATGAATCGTACAGGGTAAGGACTAATTTCTACTAATACGTTTATTTTACAACAATATTTACCGTTAGAACATCTTCTGGGCTCAGAATCAGCTGCTTGACTTGTCAAGTCCGCCATTTTCCACAGTCCCATCCTCGCCTTGCCGAGTTGACTTTTTGCCACAGCGTTGCCCTCTAGTGGCTGGTAGATGTAAACATAAACCCAGTGTCGTGCCCGTCAAAATAAGATTTTGAATATTTTTTTAAATATAACTTTTAAAGGAAAAACTGTACATTCATTCTGCACACCTCTAAACGCCCCATGGAGATATTATTTTTTTTAAATATAGCTTCTTATTAAAATGTTCCATATTCTACCTATTCCACATTTCCACATGTTAATGTTAATAGAGGGACCCTTATTGTAAAGTTTCACCCAGTTTTCAAATGATGATTCCATTTGTTTAAGCNGGAGGGATTTAGCACAAAGAACTTCATAAACATGGTTTGTATCAACCATAGAACTATTATAACTCAAGCAAAATTCATAATATGTCTCCTTTAAACACAAAGAATTAAAACTGGTATATCTATATATGTTTAAAAATTTAAGCTTTTTAGAGTTTGTCAATTTTTACATTAACTCATCCTTTGAGATTTGGTGGTGGGTGTTTTTGCCTCGCCTCACCTCGTCTCACCACCTATGGAGCCCATTTATCAGCAGCATCAAGCAGCAGGAAGAAACAATCTGTGTAAGATTTCAGTGTCAGGAATACAGAACTTTTCATTTTGGCACATCATGGCGGAGCCAATTGAGCACTTGTGCCAGCACGACTACAATCAGATGTTCTTAGGGAACAATTTACTGCACCATTGCAGTTATCGTGTTGCTCATTAGAAACCAACTGCCTTTTCCTGAAACCGATTCCCCAGATGGGTCCTGGGAAGTGTTTTAAATCTGCCTCAGTCGTAATACTTTCTCTCTATTAGTTCACATGATTTTTCCCTGACACATTTTCACATAAAACATGCAGTTTAGGCATATTACCTCTCTTTGATCTGCCTCTTTTTCAATTATCTTACCAAAAGCATTATGAAAGTGTTCAGTTCTGAAACTTAAACAGGTTTTTTCACCAGCCGCTTTGATTTGTGTGAGCCGGCAGTTATTCCTCAGAAATAGGACAGAAAACCCACAAAGAGGCTGACTGTAAAAAGCTTGGTGGGTTGTGCTTAGAGAGTGATGAATCATCGGGTGTCGGGCTCCACAATGTACATGATACATGGTGTTGGTTATGTGTTCCCTTTAAATAAGCCCATTAGATCGTGTGCCTGGCACACGTACTGTAATCAGGTTGTAAAGGCAGTGGTGACATTGCCAGGAGCAGAATCCAAATTGGCTAGAGACGAAAGCTTGTTTTAGTGTGTAAGTGAGTCATTTTCAAGGGTACACTGACAGTGTACAACAGGGAAAGGTCATCGGAATAGCCAACCACATATATGCTGCCACTCTCAATGGTACCTAAATGGGTTTGGGGGAAAAATGCTTTCAGAATTAAATTTTTTTTGCTTTTGTTATATCAGGTTTGCTTCATGGGGGCACAAGTTGTCGAATACGGTGATCTAAAAATGTTTCAAAAATGGTAATGTATGTTTCTGATCATCAAACAGGTTTTAATATCAAAATAATTATTAAAATTTCAGATTTTGTTAAAGGAACTAGAGGCAGGATCTTTAAAAAATCTGTAAAAAATTAAACATGTATGTTCATTTTTTCAAAGCTAATGGGTGATGAAGCGTTATAAACCTAAAAGAATGAGGCCACCCATATATCGTTCCATTTTCTTGAACAGGCTGTTTGCTGCAAAATGCGCTGCAGTTCGGTCACGAATTTCCCGCGCTGCCCTACGGATGTGGCGTCAATTGACACTGCTTGCGCGTTCACGACAGCTTCAAAACAGAAAGAAAATGTGTTCGACACTGCAGATCGGTAGGTGGCGCTATTGCACCTTAAGTTGCTTGCCAAACGCCAAACTCCTAAAGAAGAACTGTGGGAATGGATTCTACTGCAACCAGCAAACGACCAAGCGTGGCACAAAGGAAGTTTATTCAGCGGCATCTCGTGAGTCAAAAACCAAATATGGTAAAAGACAGGCAGGGACCCGAATCTATATCGGATACGTGATTGACGAATGGAGGCTGCTTCAACTATATCTGGGACTCAAAAAGGATGCTGCCATGGCTCATTTCCTAGTGAGCAGGTAAGAAACATTATAGGTTGTGTTTAGAGATGATGACAATGATCTGACCTCACCGATGACTCAGAGAGAGCTAGCGTGCAGTAGCATTAGCTGTGATCATGCTACAGTAGTAGCATTAGCTGTGATCAGGGCTGCAGCGTGGATTGCTTCGCCGCAATATTGTCCGTGAGAGCGGCGGGGAGTTGCCTTTTCAGCGTGAGATATTGGAGGTGTGGCGTGAGAGCGTGTGAAGAGGGTCAGGTAATGGTATTTTTGTGTTTGTGTAACATAGCCGTCTGTGCACGCTCCCGTGCTGGGCTGCAGTTACTCGCAGAGCCGGGCGCGTCGCTCGTGAGCATCGTTTCTTTTTTCCTGCCTCTAGNNNGATTTGGTGGTGGGTGTTTTTGCCTCGTCTCACCACCTATGGAGCCCATTTATCAGCAGCATCAAGCAGCAGGAAGAAACAATCTGTGTAAGATTTCAGTGTCAGGAATACAGAACTTTTCATTTTGGCACATCATGGCGGAGCCAATTGAGCACTTGTGCCAGCACGACTACAATCAGATGTTCTTAGGGAACAATTTACTGCACCATTGCAGTTATCGTGTTGCTCATTAGAAACCAACTGCCTTTTCCTGAAACCGATTCCCCAGATGGGTCCTGGGAAGTGTTTTAAATCTGCCTCAGTCGTAATACTTTCTCTCTATTAGTTCACATGATTTTTCCCTGACACATTTTCACATAAAACATGCAGTTTAGGCATATTACCTCTCTTTGATCTGCCTCTTTTTCAATTATCTTACCAAAAGCATTATGAAAGTGTTCAGTTCTGAAACTTAAACAGGTTTTTTCACCAGCCGCTTTGATTTGTGTGAGCCGGCAGTTATTCCTCAGAAATAGGACAGAAAACCCACAAAGAGGCTGACTGTAAAAAGCTTGGTGGGTTGTGCTTAGAGAGTGATGAATCATCGGGTGTCGGGCTCCACAATGTACATGATACATGGTGTTGGTTATGTGTTCCCTTTAAATAAGCCCATTAGATCGTGTGCCTGGCACACGTACTGTAATCAGGTTGTAAAGGCTGTGGTGACATTGCCAGGAGCAGAATCCAAATTGGCTAGAGACGAAAGCTTGTTTTAGTGTATAAGTGAGTCATTTTCAAGGGTACACTGACAGTGTACAACAGGGAAAGGTCATCGGAATAGCCAACCACATATATGCTGCCACTCTCAATGGTACCTAAATGGGTTTGGGGAAAAATGCTTTCAGAATTACATTTTTTTTGCTTTTGTTATATCAGGTTTGCTTCATGGGGGCACAAGTTGTCGAATACGGTGATCTAAAAATGTTTCAAAAATGGTAATGTATGTTTCTGATCATCAAACATGTTTTAATAGCAAAATAATTATTAAAATTTCAGTTTTTGTTAACACTTTACAATAAAAGTTGCTTTAAAGCAGCATTCCGCAACATTGCAGTTATATGGTCTCTGTCGCCCTCTAGAGGCTTGCTGCGTAACGTCACTGTCGTAACATTAAATCTCTCTCTCAGGCAAAAGTGGCATGTTGACATTCCTAATGTCAGGCAAAACAACGAAAAGAAACTTTTCCACCTCCACACGTTGAATAAATAGTTTTATCAGGACTGTATAACAACTTTATGCCCGACCAAACACAATAACCCCGGTGAAATCATTTATTACTTACCTAGCCATTAGCAGCACGGCTAGGTCAGAGTCCGTAGTTCATGCCTTTATTTCTAAAAGAGCTCTCCAGTGAGGAAAAGACGGCCCAATAATAACTCTGGTCTTTGCTCTTGTTCTATCACGTTCTTCTTTTCTTTTCCTATATTTCTCTGATAAGGGATTTCTAGCTTTCTTTGGTGAATCTGCTGCTGCTACAGCGAGTCTACGTTATACAATTATGGCAAGCCAAAGGGATAAAAAAATGCGCGTTCTAAACTCGCATTATGTCTGCCAAAACGCTCGTTCAAGACGTGCATTTTGGTGGACATAATGCTCGCTTTTAGAACATGCGAGTTTTTGCCCCCTTTGGCGTCAAAACGCACGTTCAAGACGCACATTTTGGCGGACATAACGTGCATTAAGAACGCGTGCTTTTATATCCCTTTGGCTTGCCATATTCTGCCGTAAAACGACACCCAGTCAGTACTTCCGTCGCTACCCGATGCACAAAAACTGTATAGCGCAGTAAACAGATGTGGGACCCCCCAACACTATCACAGGTATGAAAATGAACATAATAGATAATACTATGACACAAAAACTTCACAAAAAAGCATAATTTTAAGGTGTAAAAGTTGCAGAATGTTGCTTTAAATAAAGTATTAACAACTGCTTCACCATATTATGTTGTCACTTAAAGGTTGAATATGGAAAATGAACACTATGGCGACATCTAGTGTTTAGAGGTGGTATTGCAACAACAGAACACATTTTCCAGCCGTCGGGGTGTTGGTTCACTCCTGACACGTGAAGTGACCAGCCAGTACCATGTCCAGTGATGAATCGTACAGGGTAAGGACTAATTTCTACTAATACGTTTATTTTACAACAATATTTACCGTTAGAACATCTTCTGGGCTCAGAATCAGCTGCTTGACTTGTCAAGTCCGCCATTTTCCACAGTCCCAGCCTCGCCTTGCCGAGTTGACTTTTTGCCACAGCGTTGCCCTCTAGTGGCTGGTAGATGTAAACATAAACCCAGTGTCGTGCCCGTCAAAATAAGATTTTGAATATTTTTTTAAATATAACTTTTAAAGGAAAAACTGTACATTCATTCTGCACACCTCTAAACGCCCCATGGATATATTATTTTTTTTTAATATAGCTTCTTATTAAAATGTTCCATATTCCACCTATTCCACATTTCCACATGTTAATGTTAATAGAGGGACCCTTATTGTAAAGTTTCACCCAGTTTTCAAATGATGATTCCATTTGTTAAAGCAAAAGAAATAAAAATAAAAATTGTATCCAAACCAACCTGACACAACGTTAAAAATTAGGTACCCTCTAAACTTGAGAACCCTTGGCAGCAATGACAGCAATCGAGCATTTATAATTTTGTCTGATTCTTGTTTGCAGAATTGATTCAATCCAGCCACACTGTTTAAGGTCAAAGGTCAGGATTTTCTGGTAGAGAGCAGAATTCATGGTTCCATCAGTTCTATCAGATCGTCCAGGTCCTGAAGCAGCAGCTCAGGCCCAGACCATCACACCACCACCACCATGTTTGACTGTTGCTGTGATGTGCCTTTAATTGAAATGCTCTGTTTTACTCCATATTTAACAGGATGCACCCCTCAAAAAAAAAAACTTTACCACTTTTATTTAGTAAGTCCACAGAATATTTTCACCAAATTTGAGGATAATTGAGATGTTTAAGATCATGACCTCTGACCTTAACCGTAAGCTGCTTTGACGTCGTTCTGGGTTGTTTTGCTCTTGAGTTTCATTAGAAAAAGGATTTTTATGTTGCTTTTTGGGATCCTTTAGCCTATTTTATGTTCTCAGAAGGATTTTATTGAAATGATTTCTAAATTCTGCGGGTCTGATAGTAACCAAGCCTGCATGTGGTTAATGATTCTGGACTCAGACTTCTAACTAATTTGGTTTATTCACCATTTAACAAGGGGGCGATTACTTTTTCCACACAGTAAGTTGGTTTGGAAAACCTTTTCTCTCGATAAATCAAACAATCATTTCAAAACTGCCTTTTGCATTTGCTCAGCCCGTCTTTGACCGAGCGCTAAACAAACACAAATGGAAGAAATCTGCAATACCTTCTCACAGCACCGTGGGTGGGAAAACGGAGAAGTGTTCACCTGCTGATTGTAGCTCATAACAGTCACCTTATTAATGCTGATATTTATTAAAGAAGCTTTGTTCTATTCCTGTTGCCTGCGTGCGTTGTTATTCTCAGAACTCAAAGTGATAATGAGTGAAAGAGCCAACAGGGGAATGCGCGCGCTGAATGAGTGATCAGTGAATTTATCACAGCTAAATGTAGTTGCTTTAGTCCTTCACACCACGCTTCCATTAAATGTCCCTCTGATTAGTGAGGCGCACACAGCAAACCTAATTATCCAACGCCACAGCCAAACCCTCTACATGATTACCAACAGTGTGCTTCTTATAGCCTACTGCAATTAGGGCTCCTCGTAATTGCAAAAAGACTATGATTAAAGGGGAAATGCTTGCTTTGTGTGTTTGTTTGTGTTTGTAAATGTACAAGAGCCTAGGTAGATGCATTAGCTGATAGGAAACTATAAATATGTTTTGCAGCATTCTTGCAAAGCGCCTCAGTTTTTCCTCTTTCTGGTTAACTGGACAGATTTTGAGGGCAAATTTACTGTCTGAAGATTCACAACAGGACAGAGAAATCCACCTGTTTTTAGAGGCATGTGTTTTTTTCTGTTCGCAGAGCTGTTCGGCACTTAAAAGCTGCAGCACACGCTGGAGAAACAGAAGCAAACTGGGTCAAATGACTGTGGTTGGGAATTCGTGATGTCGTGTTGAAAGGGAAGAGCTGCATGATGCAAGAAAATCCAGCCAGTTTCATCCGCTGTGCTGAGATCTTGTGTGGCGATATTTTAATCAAGTGCTTATGAATGTAAAGGAATTATCATTTATGATGAAATCAGAGGAAGATGGAGGTGTTGATTGAGTTTAAAGGAGTAAAAAAAAGGATTTAAATGTATTAACCAGCAGGGGGCAGTGTAACTACAGGGTGTAATGATGGATTTTTGTGTTTTTCTGTGTGTGTGTGTGTGTGTGTGTGTCCTCCACAGCTTCACTCATGGGCATGTCACCGACATACTGCAGTGACATTTGAAATGAACACCAGCTGCCCACAGACCATGCAACATGAACATACGAGTCAGGAGTAAGTTCATGTGTGTCTTCTGTGTAACCTTCTGGACCTCGGCCAACAAAACCTCTATTCACATATATGTAAGTGAACCAAAAGAGATGAAAAAGACAGTTTATGATAACAAATTATGTATTTTTAGATAGTTTATTGATTTTCAGCAGCTCTTTTGCTTAGTTTCATTAATTTTTCTAATCTATTAGACCTCCAACTGACCATGAGACGGCTTTTATCATTGCTAGTCTGGTCGCCCTAAAATCCACCTTCATTTCTCTTTCAATCCCCCCTCTTGCTCTCTTCTTTCCAGCTTTGTAAATGTTTGCAGATGAACACTAATAGTCTCCTCTGTATATCGATGACAAGCCAATTAATCAAAAACACTTGGGCTGCCCACTCCGACCAGCAGCTTCCAGCAAGCTGACGAAAACTAGTTTGTGCAACCCTGCAGGGCTGCAGGTTCACGTGCGCTCTTTGTGTTTGTGTGTGCAACAATTTCTCCAGCTTGCTGCGACGACACAAGAAGGATGATGAACGAATGAGTTTCAGCCTCTTTGTGAAGCTATTCAATACATGATGAGAAAATGAAGTAATTATGCATTCTAGGCTCCTTCTCATGTCCAGAATTGGAATTCAGCCACTTATCAAATACTTTTTTAGTGAACCTCCTTTGTCTCACTGTCACACACACACACACATGCATGCACACACGTTTCATCTTTCCTCTGTTTTCAGCAAACACAGAGGCGTGATGATAAAAAAATCATGATAATTTATTGCAATGACAGTTTGCTCGGTAAACCCCTTGTTTAAATTTTCATGCTCTCGTTCGTGTAATATTGTGCAGAACTGTTTATTTTGATCATTTGTTTGACAGGAGCTTATGAGTGTACACACACACTGTGGAAAGCTGGAGCCTGCTCCTGTAACTGGCTGCTTATTGGCCAAAATGGTAAGTTTACAATACCTCAGACAACTTATTAATAATTTTGCCTTGCTGAGTTTTCAGTGGACATCCAGGCAACAAAACAAGCAGTTTCTGAGTTTCACTCTTCAGCTTGAATTTCTTGATTTGGATAGCAACATGGGGGGAAAAAAAACAAGAAGGCATGCTCACAATTAATGTTTGCTTGCAGACAAAGAAGCTCAAAATCAAGCTTGAAAATCTTCTCGTTAATCTGTTTGGGATGTAGGCTGTGAAGGAGAGGAGAAGGATTGATAGGAAGCAGGGGGGCTACAGGCAAGGTGATTAAAAACTCAGGCTACAGATGTTTCTGGAACACTTCAAAGCCTTGAGCTCCGCCAACGCCAGTGCTGAGCATGATGCATTATTGAGACGGCGCCCACCTGGCACCTGGCTCTGACATCACACGCCACGTCCACCTGGCTCCGTGCGGTCACTGGGGTGATGCTTTGGGTCACACTTGCACAAATCTGGCTCTCGGCGGGTGTGATGAAGGGCATCAAGGGGATACGGCACACGTTCTCAGCAAAGACCTCAAAAAGCACCAAAACTGGGTCACGAGTACTTTGTCAACTCAGCTTCACGCAGGAAAGTGAAGAGTCTGGAGAAATGTTTTGCTGGATGGGGACACTTCTTGCTTGTATGCTTTATTTTTTACACAAATATAGTTTTAATTTTAATTCAGGTCATGACTGATCTTTTTTTTATTAAAAATACAGCAAAATATGCGTTGCAATGGTGATTTTTGATGGAGAAATTCATCTGTTCAGGACAAAAATATGTGGTTAATATTTCATCTCCCCCACACCACAACTTTGTTTAGTTAAAACATGTTTAGAGGTCACCTACCTATGTCTCTGTGTGTGTTTGTGCCGTCCCCTGACACCTGTACTCTCTCAGGGTGTTAGGAACAGACAGAGGCCAGAGCCACAGTCACAGGTCTCAGACCAGTGGGGTGTGAAATGAATCGGGGAGCCGACACACTCTCCTCCTGCTGCACACACTTCAAATCACTGCGAGGCTGTGTTTGAGGGCTTGGGAGAGTGAGGAGAATAAAACTGAGAAAGGACAAGAGGAAAGAAAAGGGATGAGAAACTGGCAAATTGGTTTGTTTCTTTCTCTTGTTGATGAACTAATTGGATAAATTTTACTTGGCTATTCATGGAACACTTTCTAACTGGGTAATTGTTATATTCCAGGGCTGCACGGTGGCACAGTTGCCTCGCAGCATAAAGGTTTCCAACAGTAGCCTTTCTGTGTGGAGTTAGCATGTTCCTTCCATGCATGTGTGGGTTTCCTCCCACTCACCAAAAACATGCATGCCAGGTTGAATGGCAACCTGTCCTTAGGTGTGAGTGTCTTTGTGTTTCCCTGTGATGGACTGACAACCTGTCCAGGGCGTCCCCTGCCTCTCGCCTGACAAAAGCTAGAGATAGGCACCTGCTCCCCACGACCCTACTGATGAAAAGTGCTGCAGAAGATGAGAGAGAGATTGTAATCTGGACCAAATCCACTCACATCAGGACCAGAAAAGACTGGAATCAATTCTGTTTCTGAATGTAGTTTTATTAACCTATTATCTTATGATTAGTTTAAAAAACAAGTAGTTTATGTGACTTTTAAATTGAATCTGATTAAGCTTCTGCAAAAGTAAAAATGTAGTGTATATATACACACTTATACCTCTCACCTTACATGTTTTAGAGCTTTATTATTTGACCTGATTTCATTGCTGTAGGAAGATCTGCTGTATACACTCACATGTTCTTTAAAACTACAAAAAGATCACAAAAAAGTATGATTGTCACAAAATGTTTTATTATGAGTCCACTGTGACCAAATTCAAATGAATAAAAGTTTAGAGAGAAATTACTTTAATACTGAGATATAAATTTACATTTTTACTCCATATTATAACCATTATTGCCCTAAATTAATTTAAAACATGCAAAAAAAAGAACATTTTCATTTTTTTCTTGACAGACATTGAACATGCACAGCGAACAACCAAACCAGCAAATCCGCGGTGTCCAATTGGCCCTTCAGGGCCACCATCCTGCATATTTTGGAAGTCTCTCTGCTTCAACACACCTGATTATAATCAGTGGTGATTAACAGGCTTCTGCAGAACAGGTAATTGAATCATTCAAACAACTAACCGGAGCAGGAATCATTACCCACATAATATTAAATTATAATTTCTTGATAAATAATGACCAAAGAATCACCATTATTCGTGTTTATTATTTTACTAAAATTTAAAGTTTAATGATGATTTTTTTTTTAAAGGCTTCAAACTACAATCCCATCCGTTTTAAATTAAATGTTTTGGATAATAAAGTTACCATGACTGAGTTTGATATTAATTTATTCTGATTTAATGATAAAAAGAAATCACATTTAACTGTCTTTGAACTGCTGCTGCTCAGTGATTGGCTGACGCAGCTGTCAATCACCCCCCCTGCTGCTCGGGGGCACCTCCCACAGACGCACAGCGGCAGCGCAGCTTTTTACCCACAATGATATTCAAGGCACTTGCGACTCGTCCGCGACTGTAGGAGAAAAGAGCAAAAAAAAAAAAAAAAAAAGAAGAGCGAGCCTCACCTCCTCAAACAACGAGGGAGGTAGGAGCAGAGCAGGAGAGCCAGAGAGGAAGAGAAGAGGCTGTGGAGTTATAGCAGAGACACGACGGCGGCTTGGAGCTCCACAGAGGAGTGTCTAATCGCTTTCGCATCAAAAGTGTGTCATTTTACACAGATTCGACATGTCATCGTCCGGTAAAGACAACAGCGCTGCCCAGCACGCCAATTACGTGGGACCTTACCGTTTGGAGAAGACGCTGGGGAAAGGACAGACAGGTTAGTTGGGACAACACCTCCGCATCTCCTTTTTTATTTCTAATTAATCCACTAATTGCACAATTTGTGCTCGAAGCGCTCCGCAGCAAGTTGGAATTCGGCCGCAGGTGATCAGTAGCTAAGTGTTGACACCTGTCCAGC
Organism: Aphyosemion australe; assembly: GCA_006937985.1. NCBI lineage: Eukaryota > Metazoa > Chordata > Actinopteri > Cyprinodontiformes > Nothobranchiidae > Aphyosemion > Aphyosemion australe. The sequence continues at coordinate 352,405 of SSNS01000413.1, read as the reverse complement.
CTCGTGTGGCATCTGATGGGTGTTTCAGCGCTGATCTGACATAATCATTGTTCACGCATTGGGACGCAGAGGGGATTTATGCGCGGCTTTTCTGGGCTGTGCGCTCACGTTGGAGCGAAATGTGTGTGTTGATGAGCGCAGAAGCGCGGAAAGCGTCCGAACCCAGACATCAGAACAGCGCTGCTGCCTGTGGGGCAATGCAAAATGAACTTTTTGTGTTCCGGGACAGCTCTCGCGCTTGTTTGCCTGCTCGCTTGTTTGTGCGTCTTGTGCGCGCGCGCGTGTTCTGTGATTGGAGCGCGTTAATCCCGAGTTGCCTGATACATTGATCTATTCTTAGTCCGCAGGCACGTAAGGAGGAGAGAGGCAGGCGTTTCTCCTCCAGGCAGTGACTGCAATTTGTGGGTTTCCTCTACAGAGGAGAACATCCCACCTTGACGCATAATGAGCTGCTCGCAGAGCTGGGAAATAAGATTTAATCTATGTTAATACATCCCGGGGGGATGTTGCTGCAGCTTCCTGAATAAGGAGCACATGTTTTATGTCAGCCTGACAGGAGTGACAGTGCATTTTCCCCAAAGTTGCATGCATAACAATTATGATTAAATAAATGACGAAGCCCTGGAAACAAGAACTGGTTTGCACTTTTTAAATTTTAGAAAATGTCTTCATGAACCTCGTGAAATGCAGGAATGGCAGATCTGATGCAGCATGCATTCAAAGCTGATGGAGTTTTACTTTTCCTCTGGTCTTCTCCTATCAGTGGATAGATTTTCCTCCCATCTGTTGTCTAAAATGGCTACAATAGGCGTTACTTTCCCCTACCCAGTCCAGCTGGTCATGCTGAGCAGCCATGTGTGTAAATGTTTTAGTGCACTCTTAAACAGTATGCTTTCCTGAAAATACTCTCCTGGTCACTTAAGTTTACCTGGGCAGTGCTAACTGTTCATTAACGGCCGCTGTGTGTGTGTCATGGTGTGTGTTTACCTTGATAACCAGTGTTCCCTTAACCGTATGATGTTTTCCATCTTTAATAAATCCACAGTCGGTATATATTTAGCTGTATTCTAATTATGAGGCCTGATTTAACAATAAAAGTTCCTGGCTGTGTTCCAGTTGGCACCCTTCTGTCTACGGCGCCTCTTGTTTAGGCGTTTGTGTTTACAGGAGGAGCTCTCCCTCAGACTCGGCTTTCCTTCAGATGGCTCACTGAAGTCTCTCTAATGGGTGTTTGTGGTAACATGGAGCTGGTATGGTCTGCTTGGTACAGACGTTTCATTATGCGGTGTCACTGAGATCATCTTGGGCTCTCGTTCTGTTTGCGGGAGTGTTGGTGGCGATTTTGATGCTGTCGCTCACTTTGGATGTCAGAACCGTGATGGTGCATCAGCGGATGCTGCAGGTCTGTTGGGGAATCATTTTAATCTGAAATCTTTGATTCTCAATTTGGATCATTTTTGTTTCTTGTGTTTTCAGTATCATTTTTTCTGGTTCAGATGCTCTGATGAACAATGTTAGCGTGCTGCTCGTACATGCCAAACCATTCAGATTAATGACGGTGCGTAATATCTCATTCGCCTGTGAACCATTTGTTAATCTCTCAGATCTTTTTCCCAGGCCTCACAAACAGAGTTGGCCTAGCAACTGAGTGTGCCCAATGGGCCGGGCTCGATCATAGCAGAAAGGATTGTCCAGCAGACCAAATCCCCTGTGAGGTTTCTTGGCTTGTGTTACTAGAGGGAAGAAGGCGGAAGACTTCTGTGGAGTTGTCCCGTTTTGTGTTCATTAAGTGATTAGGCCGTCTCTTGTCCGACAAACATGACCACGGTGGGGGGGTGCTGATTTGGCTTTCTGATCAAATCCCTGATGCATCTGAAATCTACACATCTCTCTCTCTCTCACTCATTCAGGTATGGATTGTCCCATCTTGGTTGTACCATGCCTCTGCACAACTTCACCTGCATTGAACAGGTGAAGCACTGGTGCAAGGATGGACTCTGCTTGTCAAAACAAATTGAGAGAGTATATGTACGGCGCACTCCCCTGTTTCTCTTCGGTTCCTGCAGAGTGATTGCATGACTCCTCCTTTGTCAGGTGTGCATTGGGGCTGAAAAGGTCTATAGATATGAACTGTCTGCTTGGCTGGCTACTGATTGGTCCTGAAGCTACACAAGTAGGAGGCAATTTCAAAATAAAACACCTAGCTTTAGTGGCAGGACCTCAGCAGTATCTACTGTATGTGGTGCAGCAAACTGCCATTACATTATGACTACTGATGGGGAAAAATGAGTAATGCTGCTCATCTTTTTTACTGCAATTATTTTACCTGGATGTCATCTAAGCATTTTTAAAGAGATGTTTTACTCTAAATATAACTTTATTTTTTCTTTTTCATTAAGGCTGCAATGGCAAATTTGCAGAACAAGCTAGCTTTTAAACACAAACACAGTCACAGAGTTCTCACCCCTCTCATTGAGACAGACAACCGGATGGTCCAATCGTCGGTTGGGTACCGAGCCACGAGGTTTTTAAACAAATGCAAGAGAACCTGTGTTAGAACGTTGTTATAAGGCATGAAAAAACGGTTTTAAGCTAGCCCGTTTTGCAGATTGTAGCTTTAATGTTAGTAGCCATGTAGATTTACAATGAAAACCTTCCTAAATAGGGCTGTGTAGTGGCCGGTTTCAATACCAACTGCAACTTTTCTGCACGGAGTTTGCATGATAAATGGTAAATGGCTTTTATTTGTATAGCGCCTAGGGTTCTACAACCTCCCAAGGCGCTTCGGCTTCACAACACATCCAGTCATTCACCCATGCACACACACATTTACACGATGGTGGTGATGAGCTACATTGTAGCCACAGCTGCCCTGGTGCACGCTGACGGAGACAAGGCTGCTGAACACATGTGCCACTGGTCCTTTCTACCTCCACTAGCAGGCAAGGAGGTTGAAGTGTCTTGCACAAGGGCACAGCGACTGCAACAGACTGAGCAGGGCGTGATTCCGCAACCCTCTGATTATGAGGCGGGCACTTAACTCCTCTGCCACCGTCGTCCCCAATTAGTTTGCATGTTCTCTTTTGCTTGCATGGGTTTCTTCTGGGTAGCGTTGTCCTCGTGCAACAATGAACGATGATGTATTTAAAAAAAAAGATGATTAAAACTTTGCCAAAATATGAAATGTTCTGCAGAACCAAAGCACTTTAGTATATTTGTGAAAGCTAAATTAAATTTTGAAATTTGTGGCTGATGGTATTATTTTGCATTAATTTTCTAACTACACATTTTAGCTTAATAAATGTGGAATTCAGAAAAATAAAAATGGGAAAAGTGGAATTTGGCAAAAAAAAAAAAAAGAAATGGATTTTATAGGACCCTACAAAATAGTTTACAGAAGGACTTTAAACTTTTTGTCTTGTTCCCTAAATTGGCTCTAACATTCTTTTAATCAAATACATTTTCTTAGCATACTGTTCTATCTCAACCTCCCAAGGTGTCACAACAGTACAGTAGCAATTACTGAAGCAGCCATTAAAATCTACGACTTGAATGTTTCTTTCACAGCAGGATTTGCATTAACTCCCTTCTTGTTTTACAGAATCGAGAAGCTTTGTTTGACTAATCTGAATATGGTGGATTTGCCTTTTTGCCAGTGCAGTGGCTTAAGACTGGCTGAATCACTGCTCTGTTCCCTAATGTGCTGAAAACCCCGTCTTGCTTTGCATTTACTTTGTTCCTTTGGGCTGTTTATTAGTGGAATAGAGGCCTATTGTCTGGAAAACACTGCTTTATAATCCATGGTTTTTCCTAAACTTGTATGCTGACAGACTAAGAGTTGGAGGTTGGCATGCAGGGCTTTTGATTCTTTGCTGGACGTTTTAAGGAGTGGAACCTCAGGGACTTCCATATTGACCGTTGATCTGACAAAAAGCTGTCTGTGATGTTGTGTCTTGGCTTTTTTTTGCTCTCTTAAGCACTCTCTGTAGTGGTCTATCCTTCAAGGAGATCTTGTTTGGGGTTCACTGCTGCAAGGCATTTAAGCCGGCATCCCGCTGTTCTTGTTGTCTTCATGTCAGTAAAGGGCTGGCCAGAGCCTAACTGATTGTGGATTTCACTGTTTGCACGGTTTGTGCATCATTTGTCTTTCTCTCTGCTCATTTGCACATGCAGACAGGTGCATAAATTTATCTTAGCAGCCTGGATGTCTGTTACATTGCACCGTATTGCAGAACTATTAATTTTCAGCTGATTGATAGCTGGTGAGATGGTTGATTCAGATCGATTGCCACTCCCAAAGACTTCCTGTCAGGTGAAGAGATCCATGCTTTTTCACGGCACATAATATTTCAGATGATAAGTGAGGACAGCGTGTTCAGTCAATGCCGTCGATGAAAAGCCACTTGGTAAATCCTATTGCGTTTGGGTGCATTTGCTGTATGTGAGTGGTGCAGCTGCTCGCTCTCTTCGCTGACCTGTTGCCTTTGTGCCTTTTGAGGTAATCTTGAAACCTACGTTGAGCTCGAGCAGGTGTTTATCTCCCCTGTTTTCACAGGATTACCTAGAAACTTTTGCCAGCTTTGTTGAGAGGAAGGGGCAGGTGAAGAAATAACACACCCCGATGAGCAGATCATGTTAGTTGGTCTGTTTAGAGATTCAGGTCAGCAAGGCCCTGACCCAAAGACGAGGCTGTGTTGCTTCCCAGATGGGTCGCTGCTGGCAGGATCAAAGCTGGAGAGCAGGAAGCCAAGCCTGCATGGTCTCACCTGGTTGCCCGTCTGGTTAAAGTCAAAGCCTTGCTCCCTCAGCCCTGAAACGTCCTAAACGATGGTGTTCCCCTGTCTCAGCTATGAATGACGTCTATTTGTGAGCTTTCGTGTACAGTTGAGGTCATTTCTGGGCTCCAGAAGCAGACCGACCTGTGAAATCAGACGGATGCCCACCTGGATTCACCCTGTAGTCATGTAGGGTTTAGCTGTGGTTATATAATGATGATTGTCTCTGCCGTTTATTGGCTTCTCCTCTCGTTCTTCTCGCTCTATCTCTCTCTCCTTTCCCCCATGGCCAGTCAAGATTCATACTGGGATTCAGTCATGTGGTAAATCAGACAAGACCTCGGTGGAATTGCATCGATTGGGAGGAATGTATGTAGCCAACGATTTTCAGAGATTAATGATGAGGAAAGAGGTGGAGAAACGGGGGGAGGAGTGAGACGTGGCGACGGTGAGAAGATGGAGTTGGGGTAGATGAAGAAAAAAGAAAAAAAACCTTGAAACGTGAGGGGATGAAGTGGTCCTGAATTTTCTGACCGCAGTGGAGGTTATTAATTAAGGAGAAGTATTGATCATCCTCTTCATTACTTTCCCCTCCTCCATGATTTTCATCTCTTCATTGCTGACCTCCAGGGGGGAGAACGGGCTCACCCCTTAGACGGGAGGTCAGTGAATAAGTGAAGGTGTGCTAGAAAAGTCTCTGTGGGTAATCATGAGTGAGCGTGTGTATTATTGTGTGTTTTTTTTTTTTTGGAAGACCCTATTGCTTCCAATTTAGCTTCTAACCTAAGTTGGCGCGTACGCTGTCACTTTTTCTCTTCCACGTTATGTAGCATGGCGAATGAGGTTAAGACGTCACAGTGACACGGTCTATTCCTCCCGAGTCGCACCGAGGCACACCATCACACTCCACCTTGGCCTTCTTGCCTCGTATTAAAGTTCCCAGTTCTGCTCAGCTTCTGTGTTTTCTGTAATGTGATTTTTGTCTCGCGCTACTTACAATTTCACACTTCCAGTTTTCCAGCATGGAAAAGAAAACGTGAGCAGAAGAACACAAATTCTGCTTTCATGGTGCTCCAAAACTGTTATATTTCTTTTGTAGCCTCTGAATTTGCGCCCTTGCGTCGGTAAAGTGCTGCTTTGCTTTCAGAAATTTCTGCACTGCTCATTTAAGGCAAGCCAGTTAGCCATTCATCTGGTCAAGTAAGATGCCTTGCATTTTTTTTGTCAACTTTGGCCTTTAAGACATACAGTAAAGTGTATTAAACGTCTGCGCACACAGCAGTGAGCTTAATCAGCCTGTCTCTCTCCTCTTTCACCCAGTTGAGATTAACCCTTGCTGAGCCGCCTGTCTGGCTCTGACTGTGAGAACGCTGGCTCGGTTGCCAAGGTTGGTTGCCTGGTTGTCATGGTTTCCCTGCTTCTTGCTGGTTCCCAGTCTTCCCTTGTGAAGGGAGAAGGGAGTTTCTCCCTCCTGCTCCTTCTACTTTCAAACCATGCTGTCTCAGTATCTGTCACTTTGGTTGGTCGTCAGCTTTGAAGGCTGCTGCTGTCTGAAGGGAGGATAATAATGGGCAGAAAAAATTTTACCTTGCTTTTTTGTGCATGAAGCTTTTGTTTTTCCTGCTATTTCCTTACATAAATGTGTGAATTAATGTGCGAGGATGAGGTTTTTTTTTACATGCATACTGCATGCGTCTGCATGCCTGTGCAGGTTGAGAGCTTGTGCGTGTGCTCAGACATGCGGCCGTGGATCAGACCGGCTTGCCCTGCTCTGTGCTCTGTGTTGTGTTCCCATTTAAATCCAGGAGATTAGCACATGTGGAGAGCCTGGGTTTAGTTGCCATCGGCTCAGCTAGCTCTGGCAGGCTTTCCTCAGAAATGGGGGGTTTTGACGGTGGGGGTGTACTCTGTATACGCCTCCCTACCAGCTCAGTGCTGGTGGTCTTTCTGTACCGGACTTAAGCCACTATCTCAATGAGCCGAGACTGTTGGATGGAAAAACTGCAAACCACGTTATTGAGGGAGTTTTCAAAATGTGTTGATGTTAAAGAGGGTTTTCATTTTCCTCGCGTGAGTCGCTGCACCTTGCTTTTGGGTTGCAGGAACTTTGAACATGTTCAAAAGCCAGAATGTGTGAGAAATGTGGTAACTTTAGTAGATTATTGGCAACCAAATTGCAAACAAAATGAGACGTACATTTTAAAACATGTCCAAGTTGCATGAGAGTTGCAACTTTTAACAAAAGTGCACCAATTTAATTCAGAACTCAGGCTTTATACTTTACCAAATCCATGAGTAGGTCAATAACCTTGACTTTTTTGCAGTTTTTAAACCACTGTTTTACATTTAATGCAATTTGCATGGCAATTCTCCCAATATAAATGACACATTGTGAGTGACTTTTAAATTGCATCGACTAGTACCTTTGCTGCAGCAAACCTGCTTGCAATTCTCTTTAGGCTGTTTTTCAGGAAAAGGTACATGAATGAAATTGTGCACTAATTTAATGAGTGCAGCACAAACCAGATGGTGGAGGCATGTTAATTGTGATGCGTCCAGAGTTCGCTGTGCTGGCTCTTTTTGGTTTTGGTGGTTGCTCGTGCATGAAGCACCTGAGATGTGAGTTGGCATGAGAAGAGAAGCTGCCAGCCCTCAATGAGGTAAGCTTGGATTAAAAATGACTGGTTACAAACTGGCTGCTGGTTTCTGTGGCACTGGCTTCATAAATGTTGGTTATATGAGATTTAACAACATTTTAGCAGACTTCACTCACTGATGCAAAACCAGCACAGCTCAATATTCCTTTTTGGATAGAAAAGACCACCTAGATAGCTGATGTGACATCACTTGATCAGAGCATGGGCCCACTGCCTGCCATGACTGTGCGTTAGGATAATAACCGGGCATGACATATATATGCTGTGACTCCAACATGCGTGTTTGGGATTTTCCCTCTTTGGCCTAAATTGTAGGTTCAGCCTGTGCTACTTTTCTCCAAATCCCCTGCCTTGTAGCGCTGCAGTTTGTGAAAGCACTTGAGCATAAATCTTTTAATGCAGCCAACACAGTCTCCCGTTTGGATTCCACTCCTCTTTGATTGGCTGAACTTTCTCTTTGTACTCTGATGTAATATCTCCTAATGGGAACAACACTGTAGGACTTTTGCAGTCGAGATAGAATACTTTTATTTTGTTTCATCGCCTAAAAACTCAACTCACGAACTATAACGTTCATCTGTTTGTTTTTTATTCTATTTTCTCCAATTTTTGCTGTTTTGCAAACTTCTCATGTTTTATTTAAAATTTTGCACGACTTTTTAAAAAAAACACAATTGATGGAGTTGAAAGAAAAATGTTAGTTAATTTGATCGTCCTTTATGATTAGCTTATTTTTAATTAATTTCTAATAGCCGAATCATTTGAGGATGCGTGCCGCTGCGCTGATCTGTGCCTGAGTGAATGTGTCCGAGTGCGCTGCATGCTCTCCTTTCATGGGTTCACTGCAGGCTCATAGCAGCGTTTGAGAGCTGTGCCTCTTGGGAGACGGGTGAACATTAGAACGAAATAGAAGACAAGGGGACAGCCACACCAAAGAAGCGAGTTCCTGCATGAGAAAAAGTCACAGCAGTAAAGCGTCTCTCAGGGTCATTGCCTCTATTATCACCTGAATCCGCCGTGCACACAACCACACTGATGCACAGACATGAATGTAATGTGCAGCAGTGGTCTCTGTGGTTGTGAGTGCTTCAGAGCTCCTATATCACCACTGGTGGAAATGCAGCCACGGCAGGAAGGATTGCTGTGGGCAGCTCTGAAAGCCTGAGGACACACATTTATACACAACACTTCTCCGTGCCTGCAGGACATTTAGGAAGCCAGGCAAACCTGTCCTTCATTACCTGTCACCAAAAGGAGCTTTATGAAGATTTTCCCCCTTGCCATCATTATTTTAAACCCTGAGATGTGCATATATATGTTAGCAGTCATGTGATGAGTCTGTAGCCATGACAACACTGAGGCAAGTTTCCGTGTGTAGCTTCCCTCTTTGAGGGCGTTATTGAGGCCTTTGCCTGAGTAAGTAGTTATTTTGGTTTGTCAGCTGTCCTTCGTCACTGCTGTTTTGATGATTTATGGTGTGTGTGTGAAAGCATGGATGTGTCAATGTCCATTTGGCTCTGTGTGTGTGTGTGTGTGTGTGTGTGTGTGTGTGACACTGCATGACTCACTTGTAAAAGTTGTCATTATGACTTTTTGTCTTTGCGTCCAACTGTCTGCTTTAAGTTGGAAAAAGAGTTATATTAAAACATTTTTAGCTCTGTCCTCATTCTCTTTTTGGAAATTGGGCATCATTACAGCATCCTTCTAGGTTAATTATAATTAATCCCAATGAGGAGAAAACTAAAGTTGATAAAAGTTACATTCTTTCACCTGTTTCACCTGATTACTTAACGCTATTCCTTGAGATTCATCACAAAGTGACACATCAGGTAACAAAATGACTTCTAATGAAGCTGAACTGTTCCTTTTTACCTCCATTACACTCTTTTTTCCCCTTCATGTCTTGCCACTGCCTTCCTTTTTGACCTCTTCTCTCGCTGCTCCCTCGCTCTCTTGCTTTGAGCCTAATGGAGGTATTCCCCCTGCAGCCTCCAGACCCTGTC
>SSNS01000413.1:304150-326063 GCA_006937985.1 Aphyosemion australe | reverse complement strand
TTTGGAAACAGGCTTTTTGAATGTGTGTTTCTACAATTGCTACGGTTTAAATGTGTTTTTCTAGTGATAGACTCCTAAAGTTGAAGGTAAAGGTCTTTTTTATTTCACACTACCACAATCACTTCATTTTTTACAGCTGTTTATTTTTTAGCTTGTCTCGTTTATTCATCTGGAAACAGAAATCTGTATTTTAGCCTTTAGTTTGGTAAAGTCTTCCTACATTTCTATAACTTTCTTTTTGGCTAGAGCTGCTAAATCATATAAAAAAATCCCATCACTATTATTTATCATGTTTTTTCAGTGAGTTACTATGAAGAGTTCACATTTTAAGGAGACTACAGGAAAAGATTTATGTCAGCAGACATGACAGCATGACAGACCAGTACAACGCCCGCATCACTACAGACGCAGCACCAATCCGCCTATCGATCTTTCCCTCACTCATGAACAACACCCCGAGATACTTAAACCCCTCCACTTGGGGCAGGACCTCGTCCCTGACCTGGAGAAGGCATTCTACCCTTTTCCAACTCAAGACCATGGTCTCGAATTTAGAAGAGCTGATTCTCATCCCAGCTGCTTCACACTCTGCTGCGAACACATGGGCAGCACTGCTATAAAAGTAGAGAACAGCTGCAACAGGATTCTGTTATTTTGAGTCTTTTGTAAAAACAAAACAAAAAAGAACCATGCTTTTTCAGGAGTGAAGCTTGAAAATAGAAACAAAAAAAATCACACAGCACGTGGGGATCATGATATATTCTTGATGTCTTTTGCCATCATTCTGACATCTTGACTGACTTTTCAGAACTCTCGCCACAAAAAGAACTTGAGTTTAACCACAACAAAGGGGCAACAAACCAAAAGCATGCTTATGAAGCAGAACATGACAAAATAATTTGGATAATATGTTTTTAAAATGTTATTCAATTGTTTTTGTGATTGTTTGGAGCTAAAATCCAATTGAAATCCAAATGTGAATAATTGCACTGCCCTACTTTAGTTTAACCCAGCATCCATTCCTCTAGTTAACTCTCATTTTGTCTTTCATTTTTGTCTTCCTCTCTGATTGTCCCGGTTAATCCGTTCTGCTCCCGGCTGTGCACTTGTGTTCAAATGATGCATTAATCCAGGTTAGCCCCAACTGATGGTTTATTCTGTATACTGCTCACAATGTGTACACACACACTTATGTGCAGACTCACAAATGCTTCTTTTGTGTTGTTATATCCCTCACACTCACGCAACATGGCCAGCATTGGCCCGATGCAGCTTGTGACAAACCTGAATGTAATCACAGATCTCTTAACACGAGACGCCCCAGACAATAACCGTAGCCATCGTTCCAATTCACAGTTAAGTGCATTACCGTGATAAATCCAGACACTGAATTTATAGGATTTATCACTCTGGAAGTGTCTTGGTGACCCACAACCCCAGCGCTGCTCAGTGCATTTATCAGCGCGTTATCACGCCGAAATATTCAATGTCTCGGGGCCGTTCCTGTTTACATCTCATACATCATTATGGTCACCTTCCATGGAAATGAGCATCAATTTCCTTGCATCTTTTGTGAGTCGGGTTATGAATGTTTGGTGTTAGAAACCTCGATAAAGGTTGGGAAGATCAGAGACTCGGGGCTTTTCCGTTTGATCAATCATTCGGTCGTAAATTTCACACATTCCCCCGTTTGATGACGTCGTCCCAGGGGGTGTTTGGAGACGCGTTTACTCGTAAGACTTGCAGCAGTGATTAATTCTCCTCAGAGGAAGAATCGAGATGGAGGAGGCTTGTAGACGCTGTGCCCTTGAACTAGCATATTGCTGTTAGCACGCACACACACACACACACACACACGCACACCAACACATGCATTCAGTGCTCCCAGTTCCCACCTCCTGCCAGTTTTCTTTTCACCCATGTTTTTTTTATATTTTTACAGTTTAAAAAATAATGAAACATTAGATTTAATACTCCATATTTATTTTAAATAATGTGTTTCTTTGTAGCAGAATTTAACAGTATAGGTAGGTACATATGACATATTTAAGTCATTCTGAACAGATTTCTGTTGAAAATCCACATATAGCTCATATATTCTCTATTGATGCCCTCACTTTGAACATAATTAACAGTGGCGTCCCTAGAAAGGTTTCATAGGGGTGGCCATGGGGCCACCCCTATTAAAATATTGGGGTGGCACACCAAATTGATCCTCATGGTAACTTGGGGAATGTTTAGCCTGGTGGTGATGTAATAACGGCTCCTTTATTCATTTTCATAAAAAAACAATATGCATCCAACACACTTATATCAAATTTGAGAAACACAAACATTTTAGAAAAAACATTTGAAACAGTCATTTGATGTGTTGCTTCAACATTTATTTTAGAATTTTTGAACAGCTCAATAATTACCTGCCTCTTCACTAAAACATCCACAAAAACTTTGGTTATTGAAACTTTTGTTTTGAACGACAAACATTTTTTTAAAATTCTAGTTCATTAAAAGTATAATTTTACAGGGATTTACATGTCTTCATTAAATAAGATAAATTTATGGTTTTTGTGAACATTAATATGATTTATTAAAGAACACTGGTCTTCCTGAAGTGGCCAGTGGGGTGGTCATGGCCACCCCTGGCCACCCCTTGGGGGTGCCACGGATAACAAAACCATATGAACAGACTTGTTTTTATAATTGAGTTGTCATTACTTTTGAGAGGTTATACCTACATTTTGTTCTGTTTTTCTATTCTTACTCCATTTCCATGCCTGGTAAAGGTGCAGAAGAAGCCCGGGGCTTGACGAACACCGTTCTCAGTCTGCGTCTCCTCTTCCTCCTGTTCTAATCACTCTCACAGAAACGGGAGCACACAGAGGCACGCATGCTCTCACGCTTCCTTCAGGCCCCTTCGCTGTTTAGCTTCAGGTCAATCCTTACGAAATTCTGTGAAATCATTTCTTAACTTTATCCTCTTTTCCCATCAGTGTCTTGATTTAGAATGCGGCGGAGTGTGACCTGAGAACTGAGGGAAGTTTTAGGAAATGGAGCAACTTTTCATACCAGATTTTTACAGTCACGCCACCCCGGCTCCCCTTTCTACCTTCGTCTTTGTCGTTATTTCTAGCTGACAATGTGAGCCATTATAGAAATGACGGGGCTCCAAAACATATTTTACACACGAGATGCTCCACAGAGCACCTGCCACCGCAGAACAGCGTGTCCAATCGTTTAATTCCACTGTGTTCTAACATTCTGCGCGTGCTGTGGTGCATTTCTTGTCAGTTTTCTTCCTTGTAAGCCGAAGATGTTTCCATGATTCCATTTTGCAAGCAAATCATGTCATGGGTGTCACTACAAGTCTGGTTTTCTTCTTGAGCAGCGATATTGAAAACTCTCTTTCTCTGTGTTCATTTCTGAATTATTGTCTGATCTGTTTGATGTCAGCCTTCTTTTTCAGTCTCATTTGCCTCTTTTTCCCTGTCAGTCTCTCTTGTGACACCTTATTTTATTTTTTCTCCTATTATAATCTCAGCTCTATGTAGCTTAACACTTTAGCAGCATTACACTTTGTAGGGAACATCCTTTTTTATTCACACCTTAAAGGAGACATAATCCCAGTGATAAAAGGAAAGGTAAAGGGCTCATGGAGTCCTCTGGTAAAGGAAATGTGATGTCTAATAATTGTTTATCTCCTCTCAGCTGCTCTCTAAAGCTTCTGTTCTCTGTCTGGACTGGCTCAGTTTGGTAGCAAAAAACCAGAGAGATGAAAGCCACCGTAGATCCTCCGCTTTCTCTTCATCTCTGGAAGGGGTACTTCGCCTGATGGGTTTTCCAGTCTCTGTAAAGGACTAGTGCAAAGACATTTTAGAAGAAGATGCTACCATTTCTGTCTTAGCTTCACTCAAAAATCAATAAAAATATTCCGGAAAAAGCTTCAGTGTGTCTGTGAGGAGCTTCCTAACCCACTCCACCCCAAACTATTCTTATCTGCCTCTCCCAGATGGGCCTGTTGGTGTGCTTTAAGGCTTTTGGGAGTGTGTGTGTGTGTGTGACTTTTGCTTTTATGTATGCGTGCTGTATCTATATATGTGTGTGTCTATATGTGGGGTCATAAACATGTCCCTGGGTCTCAGATAGTGAGGGTGTGATAATCTACCTCAGCTACTTGTGCGGCAGCTGTCAAAGCTTCACGTTCACACACATGCTCTCTCACGCGCGCGCACACACACACACGCATGCACACACTCTGTTTCTGGAGCATGATGCATCAGGTTTGAACAGTGCAGTCTTTGACGGTTCAGAAGGAAGGATGGAGAAGGACAATTTGTCACAGGAAAATAGAGGATTTTCACTGGAGCCTGGTGGCTGTTGTGCAGCTTCTCTTATTTTTTCCCCCTCTAACCTTTCGTTTCTGCATTCGCTTTCCAAATGAAATGGGTTTGTTTTTGTCTGCAGAGTGGGTTTCAAATGGCTCTCCAAGAGAAGTGACAGAGAAAAATCCTCCGTTAAGCACCTTACTGCACACACACACCTCAAGCACTACGACGAAAAAAGAAAAGAGCAAGTGTTTCACCACGCAGGTCGTCTAGCGCACAACAGCTTTGGTTTCAACGGAGGTTCCCGACTGAATTTCAAGTTCTTGTGAGGACGAAGAACTTGTTTCAATCTTTCTTTCAAAGAAAGAAAATTGAATTTCACTCCGTTTTAATTTCTCCCAGTGTCAGCCAGGACTGCTAGAGCGACGCATAGAATAGGAAAAGGACTGGGCGATTAATTTATTCAAAGAAAAGCAGGAATATTGGTGAAAACTTAAGATGCCAAACATCTGATCTTACCTGTCTGCTTTTAATATATTATTGATACTCAAACTGTCACTTTTGATAGGAAGACATCAGAATTTGTTCAAATCATACATGAAAAAAGACATCTTGTCCAAAAAACCCTTTTATTTCAGCTTTCCCTGCCCTTTAGGAAATCCCTGTTCTTGTCAGGTTCAGCTCAATCTCATTTGCAAACACTGAAGACAGAAAACACTGGAAATGACATCAAGGTCAAGATGAGTCAATCATAACGAAGGGCTGAGAATCCATAAAGAGCAGGAAAAAAGAAAAGAGGAAACCCGAGGAAGACGTGACCGTGAATGACCTCTCGTCTTTCAGACAGAGCTGGATATTCTTTATAGTCAAATAACGGCTTTGTTCGCTCCGTCTGTGGCATTTCTGTCGTGAATATAGATTGGAGCTAAGATGAATTTATATGTTGGTGGCAGGTGTAAGAACGCGGTGCACAGGTGCTACAAAGAAAGGTCTGATTCTTTTGTGTGCAAATGGACTTTCTGTTGAGGGCAGGACAAAGGTGTGACAATTACAATATCCCAGAAACCTATTTCCACCTTAACGTATGGGATCATGTTCCAGGAGCTGACTTCTGTCAGCGCTGCGTGGACTTTTAGTTTCAGCAGAAAAAAGCTGAGTGAACTTCATATACACTTTAAATTGAATAAATGTATTTTCTTTCATGTGATACCAAACAAATGAGTTGTAGCTGTAGAGGTGTGCAAAGCAGCCAGTATTTGTATTCGAGTAAATCTCAAAATAGGTGTAAAAATCAATTTTGTTGCGTTACATTTCTAATTTATGTTGCCGTGTAGAAGTGTAATGCAAAAAAACCCCGAACCTTTACACTTTTTTTGAGTTTTACTCGAATACATATACACATACAAATACTTTCCCCCCCCTCAACAAATACAAATACTGGCTGCTTTGCACACCTCTATTTAGTTGTTTGTGTGGAAAACAAACTTTTAGTTTACTTCCATTCTCTGACGAGACACTTTGTATTTAGCACATGCTAAATAACAGTTCTTTTATGGTTTAATAATGTTTTCCTCATTATATCCCCTTAAAAGTAAGATCTCTGTTAATACAACCAATACTTTATCTAGTTAAGATAAAGTTTGTCGGTATTTAGGGACGAGATTTGTAAAGAAAATGTGCAGAAACTAATTAAAGCTGTAAATTGGCATTCTGGGAGTTATTCTGATTTAATTGAGAAATGGATGATTAAAGTTTTCATGGTGAACCAAGTGTTAAACTCAGAGTCCTATAAGGTGTGCAGTGTAAATCACCCCCTTTGAAAGACTTCAATATTTTTGCTTTACATCCTTAAAAGGAAATGCAAACATAAAATATCTTTTACCAGCTGTGTAGAGATGGTGGTCCACCAATGCCTTCCATCCATTTAAACTTGAACAATTCTGTTAAGAAGAGTGGGCAAATATTGCTCAATCCGGATGTGCAGAGATGTTAGAGCAGCATCCCAACAGACTCGAGGCTGTTACTGAAGCAAAAGGTGGTTCAACAAAATATTGACATGGGGGGGCTTTATTATTCTCAGTATTTTTATTTTTTTTTACTTTTTTGAACTGTAATTGTGATATTTTTTCCATTGGATGTTATAAGTTACACTGGATAAGTAAAGCTGGTAAAATATGTGTTTTTATTTAAAGTGGAGCTAGAATGCAGTTAATCAACAATCTAAAACAGAGCTTTGAGCCTCTAAGCATATTTTAGCTTCCATCTGTCCCAGGAGCCCTGATACAGGCCATTCTAAACCCCCTAAACCAGCCTTGCTGTGAAAAGAGCTGTTTACCCCTCCCACTCGGCCAGGACATGAATATGATAATCAGCTGCTTGCTGATTGGTTGGTTTCCCCAGAAGGCCTCAGACACTGGAGACATGCAGGTTTGAGGAGGAAGGGCTCCCCCTAGTGACGTGTTAAAGGCTTTCTCAGAACAGGAGTTTTTCTCTCGCTTTTTTCAACTTTCTAATTTACATTAAAAGTAGGTCACACACGGCTTTGACTTTTCGGCATGCTACTTTTGTCCACCCAAGCTGTTTTGGAAAGAGTTTCTTACCGCCTAAATGTTTTTGAACGTGGTAACGTAACGTCCGTAAGTCGTACGTCCAGCTAATCATTTAGTGCAGGACCCCAAGCCGGCTCACTCTGGCATCCCCTGCTCCCTATGTATTTTAGACTTGCTTTTTATGGTTATATGTTACGAAGACGCCAATATTTTTCAACGACTGGACAACTTTTCGATGGATACTTCCAGAAATTAATGGTACAAACTACACATTGTCACTTTCAGGATGTAAAGGAAATAAAATTAAAATATTTCGGGGGGGTGATTCTTTTCTATACCTGTATGGGCTCATGCGTGACCTCTTTAATTATACTGAATATTTTATTTTCTGAAGACATGGCCAAATGTTGCACATTTTGCTGTTTTTCTTGAAATTATTTTCTCTTATTCACCTACAGCTCTAGTGTGACCCTATGTTGTACTACATACATGATCTTTCTCAAGGTCATGTCCCCCCCCCCCCCCCCCCCCCCCCCCCCCCCCCCCCCCCCCATCCTCCCATCAGCTTGTCCCCATTTATCCCATATTAAAGGAAACTGCTGACTACTTTAAAACATGCCGTCAACCCCCCAGAGTTCCCTGTCTGGACAGGCTTTCATAAATATGTAGAATTTGCAAGTTTACATGCTGATTTTAGTGTTTGATCAGTTGTTTGGTTGTAATATTATCCATCGCATGTTAAACACGATGTAAAACAACAGTATTATAACCTTCCACGCTGTTGCTATGCACGTATCTCCTATTTGATGTGAGTCTAAATGTGTGCAAAACATTTCTGAGCTAAGATCAGGATACATTTAAAGCGGTTGTTGTCCTGGATTGATAGATTAGACCAATCATGGCTTTATGCTCTGAAACTGTCTTGGTTTTTGTAGGTGTGTTGAGCAAACGTAGGGTTAACAACTCCCAGAGTCTCCGGTCTACAGCTGCTGTAACCTTGTCAGTTAGTAAGGCCAGGTAATTACCTTAGAATGACAGGTCCAGAGGGCAGGTGGTGTGTTTGCAAGCGTGTGTGTGCACAGGTGTATGTGTAGGTTTGGAGATGTGTTTGTATGTGCATGAGAAGTAGGTTATTTAAGGAAGCTGGGAGAGATAAAAGATGGATGATGAGCAGCAGCATTTCCTATTCTGCTCAATTCAGTTGGATGGTATATGCCGGTGCGTGCAGCGGACCACCTGCTTGTTTATGCTAAGCACGCAGCGAGGGGCTTCTCTTGAACGCTGCACCCAAATCCCAGTTGCCTCTAAGATTGGCACATAATTAGCAGGTACAGTAGGAATTCTTCTGTTTTTTCTTTTCCTTTCTGCTCTCAACACTTTTTATTGTTCTAATTTGAGGAAATCAATTCAGAAGTGAACAAAATTAAAAAAGGGGGAAACATACAGCAGTTATCAAACATTTTGATTGACTTTACCCTTTTCCACACTTGTTTCATGGAGACAAATGATGTTTGTTCATCCCAGTAATTAAACTTTCTCCATGTTTTTACCTTTTTAGTAATGGCTACTATTATGACATAAACATTCAAATAAAGCTTTACTATTATTCACCAACATTCTTGCGCTTAATTTCTCTACATTTCTGCAAACTGTGTCTTATGTTAGCTAAATGAAGGTAGTGTCTCCTAAAGATTTAAGCTAAACTCAACTCTGTAATGGGTGCACCCCTGCAGAAGGATTTATCCAAGTCCATGTTTAAAGTCTGCCCTTTGGCAGCATGTTCATATCACTCAGAAGAACTGGGAAGGAAAAGCAGAGACTGGAAGACTTAATATGCAGGAATAAAGATGACATTCAGGAGGAGAAAAAGGTTAAGAAAGGCACAGATTCATGGTGTGAATCTGGACACCAGTGACTCTTAATGCAAGTTATTGTTGCAGTAATTCTGTGTGAGAGGAAAATGGCACAAATTCCTAAAATCTCTGCTAAAATAAAGTGCAGTGTGAAAGTTTGCATGCCTACCTTTCTGTGTAATCTGATGCATTTAAAGGTATGGAACACTGGTTTAATCAATGCATCTGCAGTGGTCTCCAGTAGAAATGAATGTGTTGTAAGTCATACGAGGGAAATGAAAAGCTCTGGTGTGCCGTTTTCAGGAACTAGAAGTGAGTCGGATCAGATGAGAGCTTCAGACGACAGGATTTGGAGTCTTATTTCCTGATATTTGGACATCTCGACTCTGATTGGCTAACAGCAACACAACTCTACCACTGACTCTGTTTGCTCTGCAACGTTGATGTTTCATCTCCACAAATAACTCAAGCCTGAAGGAGTTGCTAATGCTAACAGTTAGCTTCTACTAGCTGAGATGTTCTCTGCTGTTTCCTGAAAACTAAACCAACAACAGCCTTCCCCATCATGAGTCAAGATGTCCATGAATCTTAAGTGACAGTGTGACGTAGATCTGTCAGGATTTTCTAATTCTAGAGTTTCACCGTCTATTTTCTATCAGAAGCTGATGCAGGAGATAGGTGGAGGAGACTATTTTCATGTTCAGCCTGCATGAAAAACTCAGAGTGACCCAATAGAATCAGAAATAATAATTAAAAAATGTTTTTCAGTGTTCCGCACCTTTAATTGGCAGTGGGACCTGGTGTTTATCAGTTGATTTTTGCAAAACCCCAGCAGCTTCTTTAATATTTCCAGAATGCAGTCATGGTGAGTATCTATGCATTTGTTTTTACACCATCTGTGGCAACACCTCCCGTCTGAAAGAATGTAGTGATGCCGAGTTTCCGATCTCCCTTGCTGCCCTCTCCCCTCTTCATCCTCTTCTCCCTGACGACTTCTTGAGAAAGCCATCTCTCCTGACCACACATCAGGCTTTAATCTCTGTTTCTTTACTCCTCTCTTTTTTTTATTGCGTCTTCTGAGTTGGCAGGCTAGGCGTTTGCAGTACTTTGGCGATTTCCCCCAGGGGCTGAACTTTTTGGAGCTCTAATTCTGTATTTTTGCACTGCCTTTAGCCCCATGATCACAATAATGAAACTAATTTAAAGGGCTTCCCAGTGTAATCTTTTAAGCTACACCTCCACCACATAATACCTCTCTTGTGACTGCCAGTGAGAGGATGTGTAAGATGCTTGTTTCTCAGACTTAAGACATTTCATAATCACTTTATCATCCTGCTTTGTGTGCTTAAAGACTCCTTTAATTTACCAGAGTTAAGGAGAGGTGGCACCGCAGCTTTTCTTGGATCTATAGCATCAATCATGGTTCCTGCCTGTGTAATGTTAATGCAGGCAGCACTGGGTAAAAGGCTAAAGGACATCATAACATGGGGAAGATGGAGCATAATTAAACACAAAAATTAGCAGCAATACTTTATTTAATCCTCCCTGTTCTGTTAACTCATCTAATTGTAAAGTATTCATGATGTATTTATTTATTTAATACAATTAAAGCCTTCCAGGATCCCAACAGGGCATACAGTAATATCGTCTGTCTACTGAGGCTCTGGATGTTGTCTTATTACAACATGTAACTTAGGGCATTTTAATAATATCCAATAAATTTTAACAGTATTTTTTAAATTAAAGATGTAAAAGACGAGTGTTATTATGTCACGACTAAATTTCATGTAACAAAACAACAAATAAATAACTGCAGCCTAGTAAGAGAATCGGTGTGTCACCTCACAAAGTCAACACACCACTTCTAAATACTAAATTTAATGAGCAGGTTTACTGAGTAACCTTTTACTTTTTTAAAATGATCAATAACTCTGAGTTTAACATGCAGGCTGAACATGAAAATAGTTTCCCCCACCTATCTCCTGCATTAGCTTCTGATGGAAAATAGATGGAAAAACGCTCGGATCAGAAAATCCTGACAGATCTGCATCACACTGTCACTTAGCATTCATGGATTCACCCATCTTAGGTCCCAACGGGGAAGGCTGTTGTTGGTTTAGCGAAAGGAGGCAGAGGAAGAGTCGTGTTGCTGCCAGCCAATCGGAGGTGAGATGTTTGCATGTCATGATTATTAATAAATAAAATTCCAAATCCTGCTGTTCTCCCCCTCCACTCCTTCAGCTGGTCCACTGCCTCAAACAGGAGCGCCAGAGCTTTTTTTCACAGAAAGACTCGCATGTAATTCATTCACTAGACACCACTACAGATAACGAGTGCATGCCCACTTTAACAACAGATGTTGCCACATAGAAAATTATACAGGTGCAGGAATGGCAGCAGAAGAGTTAGAAATATCCTGTTCATTTACAAACATAACTAAAATGTCATTTTTTTCAAATCCTTTACAGTTTTTAAGAATGATACACAAAGCAACATTGCCTCTTTTAGTAGAAATCCTGCTTTTAAAGATTTGTATAAATATACGTATTGCATTAGATGTGAATGAAAGTCCTTGAATCTTCAAAAAGGACAACATCTCTTCAGGTAACTTAAAAAAATGACTGACCGTATATCAGTGGGATTAAAACCCTTTATTCACGGATTGAACCTGTAGTTGAAAGCAAATTATCTTATTGAGTCCATTCTTCTTTTGTAGCGGGCAAGGAGAGAAAATGAGAGGAGGGTTTATTTTTGGAGAAAAGAGAGGGAATCTATTCCGGAGCTATTCTCACTCTGTTGCTTCTCCACACAGATAACTGGCCTTTGAAAGCCCCCTCCATAGAGGCCGACTCCTAAAATGGGGACCCTGGGTGAAATAGGGAGGTGAGGGGTGGAGAGTGGAACTGTAGAGACGGAGATTAGTCGTGCTGCAGCGTGTGTGTGTGTGTGTGTGTGTGTACTGTATATTTCACGTGCAGGTTTTTATTCAAAGTGATAAACACTTGAGAGGTGTGACAGCCAAGTCTCAGCTGCCATCCATCCATTTCTTCCCACCTTCCCATTTGGCTTCCCTCCTCCGTACTCCTCTGACGTGGGATACTTTTAATCCATTCAGATATGTTCAGAATTTATTTATTTATTATTATCTGAATGTTTTTTTCCCATTCTTTCTGTTGAGTGTCTGCACTCACCCACACACACGCTCTTTCACTCCATCTCTCTAAATCCCTCTCTGTCGTTTTCTTCCTTCCCCCAGAGAGTGAGAGAGAGGGTTACTGTACTGCAATGTGCGATCTGGTGTTTTTGTGGCAGCCATTATGTGAATCTGCTGTTTGTTTATTTGTTTGCTTGTTCTTCTGTGTAGCATGTGAAACTGGCATAATAAGGCCACAGCGTGTTACACTTGTTTAAAGATCCATTTGAGGGTATTATTTCAGATGCTGATAAAATCTCTTTTTGGGGGGTGTTTATTTTTAAGATTCGACGATACCAGTTGCTTTGTGGTCTTTGTTGTACGCTGCAGGTCAGGTTCCTCTCTACTTCTTTGCCTCCTAGAACTCGTTTTTTATTTATCTCTGGAAAAGCTGAAATTGACTGAACTTTAACCGTGAATGTTGTTGTGAAGGTTTTTATTTCTTAGATTTTAAAGTTTGGTCTGAAAAGAACAATTTCAAATCTGTGAACAGAAAATTCTATTCTAGAAAATGTCTATGAATAGTGTTTGTTTATGAAAGACTGGGAAATAAAACTTTTATGAAACCTGTCAACATGTAATTTGCTAGCCTGGCCAGCCATACCAATGCTTCCTTATGGAAAGCAATGGGCCTGGTAACGCTCCCATTCAAATAACCCCAACCCCTGATAGTTCGAGCTGAGCCAATCAGTGCTGAGCAGCGTACACACACCGTGACGCTCAGTTTCTCGTAAACAACGAAGATGGCGTCTGAAGCGCAGTTTGCTGCGGCTCTTTCCTCTGTTCTAAATGACTTGGACGTGTCTAAACCACAACAAGAAGAAGCGCTAAAAGCCGAAAGATGTTTGCGTCGTACCAACGGGATTTGACAAAAGTTTAATTTACCAGCTGGCTCCACTTGTTGCCAAAGAGTACTGCGGTCAAGCCAGCCGACGCTGGAGCCTAGCTAAAATTAGCTTCGCGCGTATGTGGTGCATTACTGCAATAAAGCATTGGCGTGTCCTTTCAGGTGAAAACAAGGAAATGATGTGGAAGTGTGAGGCTGCAAACATCTACAGTAAATTTATAACATATTTGTTCTGGATATCGTTTGGAAAAGTAGCAGGTAAGTCTTAAACATTTTTAATGCCTCACACTTCCACGTCATATCCTGAAGGAGCGCTCCAATGCTTTATTACCGTAATGCACCATGTGTGCTGGAAGCACATTTTAGCTAAGCTCCAGTGTCGGCTGGCTTGACCGCGGTCATCTTGTCGAAAACTGTCCTGTCTCGTAGTTTTCGTTCAAATATTAAAACAGAACTGGTTTTAACTCCTTGGATTCTTAAGTTTTTACTACAAAGACAACTATCATTCACGTGTACGCCAGACGCCATCTTTGACTACAGCTAAAAAACTACAGCGATAGTTGTCATTTCTGCCTTTTTTCTGATTGGTTATTATTGAGCTGGCTAGTCCCGCCCCTCATGGTGCTCTCTGCCTCTGAGGCCCAATCCCAATACTCGCACTGTGTCCTACTCCCATCTGTGAAGTGCACTTAGAGGAGGTGTGCAGTAAGGCTTCGAGTGCGTAGTACACAAGTGTGCTGAATTGGGACAGGGATTGACCGTGGCGCATGCTGGGATGCTGGCAGATGCTACTTTTTAAAAAACCTTTATTAACAACTTTCAAACAAACAAAAGTTACATTCATTGCTGTCCACATTAAATCTTAGTCTAAAACATTCAGAGCATGAATAAATATCATTAATCGTCTTAAAATGAACTTCTTTCATTTGAAAATACATGTTTTCAGAAAAGACACTTGAGCCATTGCTCCGCCTTTTCTCAAACTTCCCATGCAGCAATGGATTGTGGGTAATACCCTTGCCCAAAGTAGACTTTGGTGAAGTGCAGATCAAGGGGGCAAAAGGAACGTTGTCGCCTTTCGCACTTGAGAATCGGGACACTCTACGCACTCGCACCCCTGCCCGGGAACACGCAATCGAAGGGCGCAAGGGTGGAAGTGCGAGTATTGGGATTGGGCCTGAGTGTCCAGACTCATCCTCTGTGTAGAATAGGCAGAGGGCGAGTCTTCTAGGCTGAACAGACACTTATTTAGCTGTGTTTGGAGTTGCATAAAAACAGTGTGGGATCAGTTTGTCATGTTGTTGCTTTATTGCAGTGTTTTCTCTTTCATTAACGTTTCGTACGGCTACCAGTAAACGGATTAGAGACGCGGGTCACACTTTACAATCCTCTCATTTTCTGTTCTGTTCTTGTTTATTTTTTTGTTCGCTCCTGCTGAATCAAACCTAAACTCCTATCTCCCAGGCATGATAATGCCCACAATGCAATGCTCGGCTAATCCAATTGGCTCCTGACGAATCACCAGCGTTCTGCAGTATGCGTCACTGTTGTGCAGAACACCAGAACAAGGCAAGGCTAAATGCTTAACTACATCTGAAGCTTGTCAGAAATGAATGAGCTGGAGGACACAGAATGGAGCCTTGATTAGCAGTTTTTTGATGGCATGCAGGAGTGTGTGTGTGTGTGTGTCTGTACATCAGAAAGTTTGTGCATCTGATTCTACCGGTGTTTGAGGGGAAAGTGTTCCCTCCCCTCCAGCGAAGTTGAATTAGCAGAGCTTATAAAATGATTTCATGTCAGTGCTTCCAGACAGAGTTCTTTAATCTGCCGTGATCCCCGTGCAGCACGGAGTTGATGCATAAGAACGCCCTGACTATTCATCCAGCTCACGTACATTAACTTCTACGATGCATTCAGGTGTGATGACCTGATCAGAAATTAAACGAAAACCAAAATGGTGTCTGGAAATAAAAAAACTGAGAACATAAATATAACTTTACCTTAACTGTCTTTCCGTCTCAACTTGCGGAAGTTTTTCAATTTAAAAGCAAATCCGGAAACAAAACCAAACACAGTAAGAATGTACAATTTCCCTTAATTTGCTTCATAACGTGGGTAAGGAGAGGTGTGTGTGGGTGTGTGTGGAGTCTGAGTGCAGAGCGAGAACACGAGGGGCAGAGGCAATGGAGGGGGTTCAGAGCTCAGGATTTAATTTCCGCTTTGCTCTGTGAGATAAGTCAAGCTTAATGAGCTGACAGAGAGAGATGGAAGGAGCAGAGCAGCTATGAGAGCTGAGGGCAAAGCAGAGGAGGAGAGTGAAGAAAGGAAAGAGAAGAAGGGCAGAAAAAGAGGAGGAGGGTAAACGGTTGTGGAAGGGAGGGGGGTATCCTGCTGATCCTGTCGAGGCCGATACATGATGAGAGGGAGAGGTGATGGCACCAAGAGAGGTAAAAGTCGTCCATCAGAGTGTGCACCTTTACTTCAGCTGCTCTTACAGACGCGTTGGGACGCGGAGGCAGAAAACAACCCAGTTATTTTGGTTTTAAAGGAAGTTTGTCAAACATAAAGTGATGACTCGATCATCTCAGATGTTTTAAACTTAAAGATGTGATGTCCTCTTGAGTAAACATGATATGAAACTGAATTCGTAAACAATACAACAAAGTAATTTTTTATGCCACTGAGAAAAATAAGAAATTAGTCATTAAAACCTAGTTTAGTGTGCTTAAACGTGGTTTCTGCCTTAAGACCAAACGACCAAAGTGGAGGTATGATAATGCAAATGTTTGCTGTTATTGTGTGTGTGTGTGTGTGTGTGTGTGTGTGTGTGTGTGTGTGTGTGTGTGTGTGTGTGTGTGTGTGTGTGTGTGTGTGTGTAAAGAGTGTAAAATGTAATGTTTTTTCTCATGCTGACTATAGCTCCAGGTATTTTTCTGGCAGCACGTTTGGTTTTGTTGTCCTCTTTAGAGATTCCACTCTAAAATCCCTTTTAGCAGGAAAAGTTTCCTCCTGTTTGATAATAAATACCTTGATGAAAATAGAGAAACTTTAGAGTTTTAATTTTTATTGTGTTTATGTCGCTGATTTCGTTCCGACTGAATTAACTTTCAGTATTTCAAGCTTTCCCAGTGAGAAACGATCTGGTGATAACATGATTATAATAGGAAATGTGTGCTAGGTTATGGTACTAAGGTTTGGGGGGAAATCATTTAAAGTTGCTTGAAAAACCAACGGAGCGTTAAATGTGGGAAAAGTCTGATTCTGCTCTGTTTTAAGTCGCTTTTTTAAGTTGAGATCTCTGGGCTGATGTTGGAGCTGTCCTTGGTGCTAAAGCAAACATCCTCTTGCTTTACCTCTGCTGAGACTCTCTCTCCCCTCTTTAAGACAATTCCTGAGCTGTATTGACATGGTTTGAGTTTATTGCAAGGTGCCAATAAATCCTTCCTTTATTAGTCTTTGCGTATTGATCCATTTTTCTCTCTTCAGATGTCCAACACCGTCAGTCTGCTGCTGCCTAATCCTGTGTTTTTCTTTTTTTCCCCATCCTTTCTTTTTATAATTTTCCTTTTTTTGTGGAGAAATGTCAAACTCTATCTTTGCCACAAGGCTGGGAGCTCTGCAGAGAAAGAAAGGGTCTCTCCGACCAGGGGGGGAGGGGGAGGGAGTTACGTGACCCTTTCGCTGGGGATTAACATGAGAGGTTTGTCTAAATGCCAACGAGGCTTTGATTGTGGCATCGATAGAATTGAGGCAAAGGTAATGTTATTTATATTCCCACTCTGTGGCATCATTACAGTAAAGCAAAGATGCAGATGATTATCGTTGGGCAAACAGTGACAACGGTTTGCACATCACTGCTCCGGGTCGCTTTGCACAAATATTTGCAAGTAAATGCTTCCCTTTGTTTTGTTTCACCGGGGCAGGACGTTGCACGCACATAAACGCCTTTCTGAAAATTCTAAACAGGTGGTCGATAAGCTTGAATGATTTCCTGTGTGCATAAACATGCACACACCTGTGATGATGTTCCCCTGAGACGTGACTTCTGATGTATGACGCCTTGTGGTTTTGTGTATTTGTGCTTGTGGTGTGGGTGTGATGTTAATCAGCCTGTCACGCTAAGACAGAGTCCTGCAGGGAAAAAGCCTGTTGTGTCTAGAGTTCTCCACAGGACATCCCCCACACGCACGAACACACAGCCACACACACCGTTCTTTTTCTTTGTCTTGTAATTTTTGCCTGTTAGTCTCTGTGATGAGCTAATGGGTGTTGTAATGGACACCGTCTCTGTTCTTTAAGGCAGAATTATTATAGGAGCATTTCTAGTGATGGGCTTGGTGGAAACTGAAATGCTTTTGCTCAGTGGTGGTTACTATTTAAGCTGCAGATATAAAAGCTTTTGTTTGGTGTAAAATTTTACCCCCGATTGCTTGATGCGTCCCCAAAACGTGTCAAAAATAGAACCCAAACCTATAATCTGTGACACTTCTGGGGCTGGCCTGAAACAGTCCATGGTGTGTCTCGACCAGGGGTAGGAAATCATGGTCCTTGAGACCCATTATCCAGCATGTTTTAGTTGTTTCCCTGCTCCAACGTGTTTAGTTCAATGGTCAAATCACCTGTTCACAAAGCTCAGCAGAAACCTGTTAATCACCTACTGTTTAAAATCAGATGTGTTGGAACAGGGAAACAAATAAAACATGCTGGATAGCAGCGCTCCAGGACCAGGATTGCCTACCACTACCATAGACTAGAACAGCTTCTATTTGCCATGGAGACGCGCCACTGCCGTAACGAGCTGCACACTCACCAGGTGGAAATTAGAGGTTAGTTTAACCTCCCTATTTGGCTTTAGGACCACATATAAAGATAAATAAAAATAATTTGAGCAATTTGTTAAAAAAAAATAACAAATTGTGCAAATTAATCCTAAATTAGTGAAATAAAAAAATGTACATGGGCCTTGCCTGACGTATTTCTCTTGGGGAACAAAAATTAAATGATCCTTTTAAAAAATAAAAAAATGAAAGCAGCAAATTAAATATAGAAATGAGAACTAATGGAAAACATACTGGAGAAATGACCAAAACCATGAAAACAAGTCGGGCTGCTCCACAGCATGCTACAGGGAAATAACAGCTTCCTCCACCATCTACACCATCTAGTCTCACATGCACCATAGCTGTCTGAGACTCCATGCTGTGCACATCTACACACACACACACACACACACACACACACACACACACACACACACACACACACACACACTTGAAGTGAGAGAGAGCTCTAAAGTAATGTCGCATCGTCACCTCGACTTACACATGTTCTAACTGGTAAAGCCACACACACACACACCCCAACAGCCTCTAACACTTACACATCGTACATTCCCTTAATATTTTCACAAGCGTGAGCACGTGCACAACACTTGTGCTGCACAAAGACACACATGCACACAAACGCACACTGGCCCCAGGGCTGTAATTTGTCTTCTTTTGCCCATTACTGTAGGTGAATGGGGCAAATGGGAGAAACGGGAAATGGCAAACAAGGGTTGGGAAGTTCTGGAGGGCTTTGGATTGTCACAACGGACTGTTGGACAGAAACGAGTGGAGCAAAAATAGAACATTTTAGTGCAGCATTTTCTCTTTGTTTTTCCTTTTACCTCGTCTTGACCCTGACATAAGATGCGACTGGTAACAGACAGCATGTCCCGAGGCTGTGATGGTCGGTGAACCTTTGGCATTTGCATTATTAGAAGTCCAGTCGTATCTTCTTTACACATGTCAGAGTTCTGTGGTGTTGAGGGTGTTGACATTTGTGACTGTCCAGTTAGCCTCGGCCGTACAGACGTTCCTGATTTGTGCTGTTGCATCTCCACATCAGCACACACAGTAGGACATAATATCCAGAGAGTGGGTCTGTTTAGTGGAGATAAGTTTATTTCCCCCACAGGGATCAGCATTTGATGTCTATGAATGTTTTATGCTGATATGCAACAATCTGCAGGGTAATAAAATATCTGATCATTTATTGAAACTATTTAAATTTCCTTTAAAAAAAAAAGTCTAAATAGCAACATTGGTAACAGTGATGTTGTTTTAAAGCAGCCACCCAAATAGATCCTCGCTCTACAGAGAGCAGCGCACGATGAGATAAGGTCAGTGCTGCTTGAGTGGCTGTGCATCAGAGGCAGGTATATCTATGTTAGGACGAGAGTGAGCGATGTCAGTCTGCCGTTTTTCATTGGCTGCTAATCACACCGTCTCTGACAGAAGCCTCCATCAGACACTTGAGGCAACGCTTGTGTTTAACTTGACTTGGCGACCAATCTCTCAGCTGAATTTCTTTTCCCTGATTTCTTTTAAGCCAAAACCTTCATGTCAAATTATGAGTTTTTACCTAAAAGAGTTCATTCTAAATTTAAACACATGCTGAGCAAAAGGCAGGAGGTCAATATAAAAGCTTCACAAATTACCTGATCTAGTATCACTTCATTTGAAGAGTTTCAAACTGAAAAATGTCCTGTAAGCCTTCAAGACCCAGATGTTCCATCCGTAGGGTCACTGGTATCTTTTGCCCAGATCAACTTTGGATTACATTCTTCGAGGTCTGGAGGGTCAGACTCTGGTGCATCATCATTAAACTAATTATTTTGTTTGACAAAGACTTCTTTTAAAGGATCTTTATCGTTTTAAACCTTTCAGAGCAATGATAGGCCCATAAATGGTTACAATACTACCTTAGGCACTATGGAGACGTCATTTCTTCTGAAATATAAGTTATTTTCTTGAGACATTATATCAACCCAGAAATAAAATGTTTGGATTTGACGAAATCCGTGTGAATTCCAATCATTTTATGACATAACCCTAGATTCCCAGGAAAGCTGCTTTTGTAAAATGCACGCCAGCGACAAACTGGCTATCGGGATCACACAGACATTTCCCGGGGGCGTGGCCGCTTAACTGTCTCACTCAGTGAAAATTTTCTATCCGATCGAGTCGCCAGAGCAAACTAGATAAGAAAGAAATCACTCCTTCATAACTATGGACATTAGTTTCCCTGCTAGCTACACAGAGAGAGTGGGCGTTAGTGTTTACAGTCCAGGGGAGGAGGGTTCTGGATTCAACAATACCTGGATGGGGAGGAGTGGTGCATGATGACACAAACCTGTTCCATCCAGCTGTTTGCAATAGCTTAGCAGAGCTGAAGAGAAGCTGAGGCTCAGAGAGAAGAATGCATGCGTGAAGCCAAAAATCACTTTGGGGGTGTTTTTGATGAGGGAATAACAATATAACATATAAATATTCTGTTTGAATTACTAATCAAAAACCAACATTTCTGTCTAAATGTTTAGTCCGGACTCATTTAGCTATGAAATCAGACTATTTGGCTCAAATGCCAAAGAGTTCAGGAAGATTCTGAAGGTCCAGGATAATTCTTTATGCACTGGGCTGCAACGTGCATCTAAAATGAGATCTCCCATTCATGCCTGATATTGGACGTTTTCATTCTTAGAAATGTCTGATTAAGTGTAGATTTCTAACTGACAAGGAAACTTTGACTTTTAGACCAAATTTAGTCCAGGGAATGTTATTTGTGAGGAAACCACGAGAGTCTCTCAAATAGGCAGCAGCAGCAGCGCAAGTAAAGCTGATAAAATGTGATGTCTGACCTTCATGGAGCAGTTCAGATACACATTTTCCACATGCAGTTAATACACCCACACAGTCTCCAAATAGCTACAAGCCCAAATGGGATTTTTCTCAAATCCTCATTTGTTACAGGAAGATTAACATGCTTCTCTACTGACATCTTAAAAAGGTCACGGCAGCATCTTGTCTCAATATAGTGTTCAGATGTTTCACCTACTTTTAAGAAAAAGTTTAGCATTTACCTATGAGCCCACCTAAACTCTTTCTGTGAACTTTACCGTCTTCACCGAGTCCCAGCCTTCATCTTCTCTTCAGTACCAGATAGTCGGCTCATCACTGTTAACAAAGATGAGATGGAAGGAAGAAAGAATAGTGCGGTATGGGGTAGCTGGGAAGGCTGTCCATGTATTATTAATTTAGAGTAATCGAGGCTTATGTGGCTGCATATATTATTGATATGGGTACCTCGGAGGGCAGTTAAGCTGAAGTGGTGCTTGGCTGAATTGATTGGGACACAGTTGAGCTGAGAGCAGAGTTATCAAGTGGCTGGTGTAAAAGTCAACACCTGTTTGTGCCTTCATGGAGATGAAAGTTGATATAAAACTTTCTGGGGGTAGCTGTCATATTATGACTTAAGTTCTAATACTTCTATGGCTGATAAAAAAAAACAAGTTTGTGAAGTACTTTGCAGAGATTTTCTGAGTATTTCCTCCAATTATTTACAAAATATAGAACAAATCTAATATATGACTAAAAACCTCTGCAAAACACAGCTGAAAAAAACTACATGAACAAATATGGCAAAAATGCTAAAATCTAAATGCTAATATAAAAGTACAACATACCACTGGAAAGTGCAGCATCTTGGCTTTTGGAATCAGTTTGAATGACGTTGATTGTGCAAACGGTCATAGAGCTAGGGTAATTACTGTATGGAAGCCATGTTGCATCAGCTTTAAGAGAGTTTTAAATGACCTCCACCCTATTAGGATGCTAAACATTGGTCACTCATTGCTACATCTAGATGAAACCAGGAAGAAGGGTTACAGTTAGAAGTGATGAGCTGTATCTGAGTAATATGGATCCTAACAATTAAAACATAGTTGTTGAGCAATTATTTAAACGTATAAAGAAACAGTTGTTAGTTGAAAAGGTTTCTAGAAGTTTTTTGCTGCCATTAAAATTGCTAAGAATTTTTAGTGTTGGTATAAAGTATGCATTCTAGACTGATTTGGCTGATAAAGCTCTTAGCTTGTTCATAAGTAATAAGTTTGTCACATTTTGAGTGTCGCTCAGCCTGTTTACAGCAAGTGCTCCTCATATTGCCGCAGCTATCTGCCTTCCCTTCACAGCAGAGATCCAATCTGATATTATTAGTATTGTTTTCCATTCTGCATTAACATGCAGTGGTGGCTTTCTTCCCTCTTTTTGCGTAGGTGCACATGAAAACATGACACTGATAAAGAGAATCTAAAATGAGAGCTGTTG
>SSNS01000413.1:282987-302381 GCA_006937985.1 Aphyosemion australe | reverse complement strand
AGAGAATATATGTGTGTGTGCAGAGAATATATGTGTGTGTGTAAAGAATATATATGTGTATGAGTGTGGAATGTGTGTATGTATGAGAAGAATGTATGCGTGTGTGAGGAGAATATATGTATGTGTGTGTAGAGAATATATGTGTGTGTGTGTAGAGAATATATGTGTGTGTGCAGAGAATATATGTATGTGTATGTAGAGAATATATGTGTGTGTGCAGAGAATATATGTATGTGTGCAGA
Organism: Aphyosemion australe; assembly: GCA_006937985.1. Classification (NCBI taxonomy): domain Eukaryota; kingdom Metazoa; phylum Chordata; class Actinopteri; order Cyprinodontiformes; family Nothobranchiidae; genus Aphyosemion; species Aphyosemion australe. The sequence continues at coordinate 302,139 of SSNS01000413.1, read as the reverse complement.
GAATATATGTGTGTGTGCAGAGAATATATGTGTGTGTGCAGAGAATATATGTGTGTGTGTAAAGAATATATATGTGTATGAGTGTGGAATGTGTGTATGTATGAGAAGAATGTATGCGTGTGTGAGGAGAATATATGTATGTGTGTGTAGAGAATATATGTGTGTGTGTGTAGAGAATATATGTGTGTGTGCAGAGAATATATGTATGTGTATGTAGAGAATATATGTGTGTGTGCAGAGAATATATGTATGTGTGCAGAGAATATATGTGTGTGTGCAGAGAATATATGTGTGTGTGCAGAGAATATATGTGTGTGTGTAAAGAATATATATGTGTATGAGTGTGGAATGTGTGTATGTATGAGAAGAATGTATGCGTGTGTGAGGAGAATATATGTATGTGTGTGTAGAGAATATATGTGTGTGTGTGTAGAGAATATATGTGTGTGTGCAGAGAATATATGTATGTGTATGTAGAGAATATATGTGTGTGTGCAGAGAATATATGTATGTGTGCAGAGAATATATGTGTGTGTGCAGAGAATATATGTGTGTGTGCAGAGAATATATGTGTGTGTGTAAAGAATATATATGTGTATGAGTGTGGAATGTGTGTATGTATGAGAAGAATGTATGCGTGTGTGAGGAGAATATATGCATGTGAGAGTAACAGAATAAATTATGGCTTACACGGCCCCTCATACTGTTGGGATGCTCAGTAATCTCCTGCCTCATCTTTATTGACTTCAGATGCACACTCACGCACACACACACACAGATGCACATGCAGCTGTTGGAGTGTGCAGCTCGGGAGATGTGTGCATGCTGGTCTGAGTGGGAGGAGTGTCGGGTGATCCTCTCAGCTCTGTGGCAGTTCCTGTCATTGGAAAGAACAGTATCACTCTGCATTTACATTGATCCTTATTAGGTCTGGAGATTAAACCCCCTGCAAGTGTGAGCTAGCTGCAGCAGGAGCGCCTTGAAGTTTCAGCTCCACATGGGGCGGAACACATGCACAGGCATGCACGATCACCCCGCTTTCCCGACGGTAAACTTGGTTTTTAATGTAGAACACGATCACGAGTTTAATGTAGAAAAGATAACCATGAGGGCAAGATCACAAACACAAGCGGCCGACATCTGTTTCCTTTGCAGGAGAGCAGAATTCTTACTTAAATTATCTAGAAATCTGATTTGGACATTTTTGAATGAGTTTGAAAATCCTCAACCTTGCTGTGCAATGTTTTGGGAAGGCACATCTGTCTTCTTCCAGAACATTGTGAGGTTCTGATGAGAAATGCTGGATTCATTTTTTAAGCAATGATCAATTTGGTAAAGTTCATCACCATGAAGGTGAAGATCAAATTATATCTTTGAATTCTGACTTATAACTAGAGCAGTTGAGCATGACAAGCCACAAGAGAGGACATTGCTTGAAATGCTATGAAATCTAAGCTCTATTGATTAGTGTTTTTTATTTTAGAGAAATCTGCTCAATAGTCGCAGCTTCTTGGCTGCAAACGTGGTGCAGGAATATTTTAGGAATGATTCTAAACACATGGGTTTCCCTGAGTTATTGGAGCTTTTAGTCAGCTGTTATTTGACCTTCAGTGGGATGTAAGTAGAAGGAGTGGTACGGATTTGTGACCTGGTCATATCACACTGTTCGAACCGACCTAAAAGCTTTTTCTTTGTTGGTTATTCCTGCAACTTTTTAGGGAAAATAAATTAACTCACAAAGTAAAATACCTCAAACTGAAGTTTGATTTCAACATTCAGCTGCATGGAAGTGCTCTGATTTAAAGAACAATGTCGATATTAAACAACTTTCATCTCCTAACTGTAAGGTAAATATCACTGTGGTAACTGGCTGGTGATGCAAATTAGAGCACCACAACATCCAGAGTGATTGTTTGTGTGTTTGTTGGTACATGCAATTTAAAATACAACAACGCAGAAGCAAAGACGATAAAGGAGGAAGGAATAAAGACATTTATATTACACTACCTCAAGCAAAAGTAACATTTTTACACATTTCCTTATCATTAACATTTTTTACTCAGGGATAGGTGTCGGTTGCAAAAAGTGATAACTTTGAAATGGCTCTTTTAAAAGCAAGTAATCCAGATTTGCTGTAGGGCATAAATACGTTTTTGCATATTTTCTGATACTTTTATCTATATTTCATAAATCCTAGACAGGGCTGCAATGTTTATGTACAGCAAATACATCATAAGCATGTGCTTGAGAGTGATTATTATTGCACTTGTCGTCTCTCAGCATTTCCTCTTCTATAAATACAACTGAGCTATCCATACATGCACACTTTTACGTGGCAGATCCGTGTTTAGGAAGAAAGAAGAGAGAAAGTGAATATTGTTGGATGGACGTCGCACATTGTGTTTCCTTTAGAGAGCAGACAGATAGGAATCAGGGCGTGTTTCTGTTCTGACATGGACAAAAAGCCGCAGAGCACAGACCAGACCCCAGATAGAGAAAGAAAGAGGGGATTCGTGAGAGAGGAGGAGAAGAAAGTCATGGAAGAGTGTTGGAGAGATACGAATCAGGACCTGGAAGCAGTACTCCTGAGTCTTGTCACAGATGAGAGGAAAGGTGATAAGGAGAAAGAGGAAAGGCCAGAGAGAGGAGGGCATGGAAATGGAGGGGTGAAGAAAGGGCAACATGAGGCATTGTACTACTTGTACTCGAATGGAGCAGTAGGTGAAAGGATCAGTGCAGAAAAGAAATGTCAGCGTCACTGCAGTCAGTTTATTAGAGAGAACAAGCAAGTTCAGCACAAACTCATTTAGTCTGGCTGTTCTTATTTTGCACTGGACAACTCCCAGATGGGGTGTGTTTATAGTTGGATCAGATCAATGTGAACGCAGGAATCCAACATTTAAAGTAACATTCTTCACAAGTTCTTCGTTTAATAACTCGACTGAATCCTTCTGTTGCTCCAGCTGTTTCTGTTGTGTGAGCCCCCATAAACCATCCTGGTGCTGCACTTCTTCAATTTAGATTTCTGAATTTGATGTTCCCTCGTCATTGCATTAATGAATACTGCTAAAGAATTAAGTCTTTGGACCATTTTTAGCTGATTTAAGATTCATTTTTCTGCATTGCGATGCAACAGTTCTATGTCCGGACCCTCCCTACTCCTAGTGATGCTTTAATTGTAATCGCCTGTAGTATATATATTTATAAAGACTTAAGAATTGCTCTTTAGTTTTAGCTTTTAGAGATCTACTGATGCATGTTTATGCAATATTTATAAAGATGGTTTTAGGTAGTAATAATATTTTCATTATTGCTGTGGGCAAAATGTCATTTTAATATTGCTGTAACACATTTCTTGCTAATTTCTTAACTTAAGTGAAATATATAATGCAAAATTCACCTTTCATTTTGTGCTACCATGTGGATCTCTACTGCCTCTATAAACACTCCAATCATGAAAATAAATCCATCCATTCATTTTCTGTTAGTGTTTGGTTTTAGGAATTATGTGCCTAAAACAAGCAGTTTCAAAAAGTCCCCGTTTGTGACATCACAAATGTGCAAATTAACATAGAAACACCTTTCTCCTGGAGGAGAGCAGCTGCTGCTGGGGGAGCAGCAACTCTAGCGTCCCTTCTGGATCAATGAGCTCCTCACTTTAGGGGATGGGTGGGCGTGGCCAGCAACAGCCTGTTGTCCTTAAAGAGAAGCTATTCTTGGCCAGGACAAGAGGGCATAGTGCTTTTGAGGGGCAGCCTGCCATTGTTGCAGTCACGTCTCTGTGTTTACATTGTGTTTATGTATGTCAGAGACTTTTTAACATGAATTAATTTGTCCCTCATTCTCCTCCACCTCTTTATGCAGTCACCACCTCCAAACCCATGCATCCCGTAATTATACGTAATTATATCATCTTACTTTTTCCACGAGATGTTTCGTGTCTGTTGCTAGATATCGTTGGCTCTCGTTTTATGTTTTTGAGGGAGGATGCCGGGGCCCTTGATGAAGTTAAAGGAAGCGGCATCCTGACCAATTGCAGGCTTTCATTCTCCATCGCTTTCAACCGATAATTAGACAACTGGGTTCTTCACTGTCCGTCCTTGCGTGCCTATTGGAGAGCCCTTGCCACCTTGGATAATGGCCGTCTCCACATCTCCGCAGATGGAGAAGTATAAACTAGACTTTCTTCTGTTAGCACTTTAGTATTTCTGAAAAAAAGCTTGCAACCTTAAACAGCATCTCTCTGCAGAACCAGACATTGCACCAAACTAAGCTCCCATGCATGCAGGAGAATAGGATTTATCTTTGGTTGTCTTGTTTATTTTAATAATATTCCTTAAATTAAATGTACTATCTAAATAGTTCCTAGGTTGTTGCGTTGATTGTATTTTAAAGAGTTATTGTCTGTTCAGACACCAGTGGTGCTCTGTTTAATTAAAGTTTTATGTTTCTGAAGAAGCAAAAAGACAGTTTTATGTGGTGAAGTTAATTATAACACTGTAAAACCAAGTCTTTTATGGTTTTTGTTTAATAGTGATCATTTCCAGTGGAGATAGTGGTGAAATGAATGTAATTTTCCATTGAGAGCAATGTGTGCAGACATATTTACTATACTTTCATAATACATTTCCCTTTAATCATATTTGAGAACATGAAGTGTGTAAATATTGCTTTTATTTGCACTGATGCTCACAGGAAGAGTCAGCGGTATTGGGTATCCGCCTGACATCTCGTTGCTGTTATTCCCATCCTGTTGCCCAGGAGACCAGTGGCATGTAGCTACAGGTGGGTGTGGAGGTGGGTGTCGATGCCTTCCTGCTTCCCATCAAAGCTCTCGGTCTACAGATTGCACGAAACATCAAACAAAAGATATTTATTTTACAGATTCGACACACAGAACATGTCGCTCCTCTTAATCTTTCTCATCTTCTTTTTTTGTGAGCATCGTTCTGCGCTCTCCGTCTGTTAGTCACCCGCACCGTTTCTCTGTCTAAGCCTGCATCTCTGTCTCTCCCCTGTGCGTTGAGTGTGATTATGTTACTAAGCAGAAGTCTCCTATCAGAATGTTCATTGGTTGAGCTCATCTTCGAGCTGGTATTGCATAACCGCTCGCATCTCTTTCTCAGCGCTGACTTAGTCGGATCGTTAGATAAACTTCAGTTAAGTGGAAGCAGAAAACTTTTCTCCGAGTTCGCCGCTCTGATTTCCTAACATCTCCAGCTAGATTGTCGGCATGCTGCTCGGAAAGAGCAGCAGATGGGAATGGGGGAAAATAAAAAGACAAGCAGATACGCCGCCCGCTCTAAGCGAGTTGTCAAAGGAATTTGCTGAGTGTTGAATGCAAGCGGGAACTCCCTCTTTATTCTTTTTTTCTTACTAAACATTGGATCAGCCTGTTTGTGATGTGGTGGGCTTCAGAGGTAATAGAGGTGGAAACAAGGAAGAGAAAACAAGCCTCACATGGTCTCACCACCTGCTTCCAGGAATAAACACGTGAGCAGTGATGCTGCTGAGTTCCACGTATCTGATTTGATTTTCAGCTTTTCATCGGATCTGGATCTACTAATCAGGTCAAGAATGAAAGGAAACCAGACGCAGACGTTTTCAGATCTCTCAGCGTTACAATAATCTGTATCTGCATGAACATCCTTAAGATGGTAATGTTGTCTGAAGCCTCTTGTGAAGTCGCATCAAATAGATTTCTGCTTCAAAGCAGCCGTTTACAGTAGGCTTTACCTCTTATCTAGGAAGGGAATTACTTCAAAACATGCACCTAGCAGGAAAAACAAGGTAGATCGCGTTATATAGATGCAGATCATGTCCTTACACAATTCTTTTATCTTCATGTTTGTGGTTAAAACCTGAACACGTGAATTCTAAGGAAGTTGGTTTAAAAAGTGTCTGCTCATTCAGAAATCAGCTCCACACTTCCTTACATCTATAAAACAACATGAATGCCTCTCTGGTATAATAACGACAAAGGAAACATTAAAGAGGCATCAAACGGGGGATCTGAAACAATAAAATAGGTGGTGTGATCAAGCTGCTCAGTGGGTGCTCGGCAGGGAAAGCTGGTAGAGCTGCCCTGCTGTGATTTCCTCACTTCACAAGGTCTAAACGCTAATGTCCACTGAGCAAAATCATACAGGTTGGAACCAATAATATGGAAGATCATGACTATGTTCATGTGTGTACAAAAAAATAAATAAATGTTGTTCTTTCCACTGGACGCGAAAGCGACGTGTAACGAAATAGCGACGTTTTACCTGCGAGCTCCCTTCCAACCGGGAGTGATTCTGATTCTAAACGGGAGCAAAAACATTCCACACAGCTGATCCTGTGAGGTCACAAAATCACGGGAGAATTGCAACATCACGTGTGATTTCAGAAGTCCACACATCAACAAGAAGGACAGCTGCATGTATCCAAAAAGGTCTGTTGTGTATTTTCTGTTCAGTTTACCTCATCTACGGAGGTTTCAACAGGAAATGACATACGTTTATCTGCACGTGACTTTTATTTTGAAAGTTTCCAGATGTTTTACACTGCTTTTGTGTTTGACTTCCTGTCTGACCTGATCTAAACTGCAGAGTTTGACGTGTTTTGGAAGCGTAGCGCATCAAAAATAGACTTGAAACGTAAAGATGGCGTCCCTTCGCTTCTGGGACGTGTCCCAAACATTTCACTTTGCTGCTGGTGGAACGTAAATTGTCTACTATAATGATGGCTAATTGCCATAAAGTACGTTTTGCAACTGTTTTGCTACCATTTCACGACGCTTTCACTTCCGGCGGAAAGGAGGAAAACGTCTTTAATGTTTTCTTTGCATCTGTCATGATTTTGTGAATGATTCGGTGGATGTGATATAAGTGGAACAAATTTATAAACGATGAATATCGTCATCAAATCATCTCCTGATATTTGTGCCTCTGCCAAAGTAACAATGCGATGTGAAATTTCCACAGACCAAAATCTAATTTTAAAGTTAAAAGTTTGGTTTGATTTTAATGAGAAGTCCAGCTTCGGTCTGCTTTGACAGGACTGCTTTTCTCTTGGAGCCCTTCTTGCAAAAATTAGCCTGTTTTCTTTCTTTTCTCTGAACTAAGATGCATACATCCTTGTGCATCGTCTTTTTCCTTCTCCTCCTTTTGAAAACCAACATCTGTGCTCTGGGACTGTTATTGATTTGGTTATACCAAGCTCAGAAAAAAAGTGAGCTTTATCCTCTACGAAATAAAGACCAGAGGGGGAAAATGGACCATGTAAAGGTGGCATTTCAAGATCTATTCTACTGTATTTATGCTTTTTTCTGCAGCTTTGTCAGCTCGTTTGTTCCTTTTCTACTTTCTTGTCCTCCCTGACTTCCTTTTTTGTCAGTCCTATTTTATTTATGCTCCTTCTCTCACCGCACCGGGTCCCTGTTGACACACTGACCATCCCTGTGTGTTTTGTCTGATCACACCTCTCACTCAGTGCTACAGCTGTGTTTCTTCTCTACTATGTAGTTTGTCAGGTGGTACCCAACACTTCTACATGCACTGCAGCTGCCCTCATGACCCAAACCTCAGTAATGTCTGCATGTGAATGTACAGAAAGATGGGCAGAGACAGATTCACACTCAGCAGCAGCAGCAGCAGCAGCAGCAGGAGGAGGGTGGTGTTGGTGAATGTGAAGTAGCTGTGTGTTTTACGCCTTGGGCACTCCTTTTAGCTACTGATGTCAGTTTGAACCAAGTGACTGCGCTTTCATGTTGCCCAGTGTGTGACCACCCACGTCAAATGTTTGCAGACTTAAAAAATTCATGCACATTCAGGTGGAAAAAGATTGAATAAACTGCTAAATTAATGAATATTTAGTGACTAATAGATGATTTTAGGTAGAAGCGTGCAATAGGGAGTATTTCTTTATTTATTTTGCAAGATGTAGACTTGAAGAAGTTCCTCCTCTTCCATAAACAGCCACCAGCGTCATCACTCTGATTAAATTGCATAACAGAACATTTGGCCTCATTTGGCTCCTCTGGGAAAGAAACGCAGCAAAGAATAAAAGCTGGGGGGGAACAAGGTGTCCTTGTGATCACATTGGCGTACTTTAATGGTGTTTTTAATTTAATTTTCTTTTTCAAGATGTATAAAAACATTTAAGACGCACACTAAGAGAATGAAGGACACGGCGATAGTTGTTAGCGTAGAGAGCTATAAATAGTTTGCTCCCTGCAGCCTCATTGTGACATTATCTGCAGACTTCAGTTTATGCAGAGAGATTTAACCTGTAGTGTTACCTCCGGCTACAGCTAACAAAGGTTTATTTATTATTTATTTTTTTTACTTTCATAAACATGGTGGTTGAGTAAAAAATATATGCGCAAATTAGATAATCAGAGAACCCTAAATGAATCAGTTAAAGCTCTACATAAAGCAACAACAAAAATGTGGATGACTGAGAATTAATTACAGCTCTTTAATTNGACAGGCTGTGGCACATTGCTGTTTTGTCCCCCCACTTCCTTTACTCATTCATCTAGTGGCATGCCATGCATTATAGACAAAAGTCACCCAAAATTGTAAGAAATCTACTGGTTAAATTTGAATGTAAGTAGCGTACTTTACAGTTGACCGGAGTTTTTACAATTGGTGACTCTGTGTCCTCCACAGTTCCCCTGACATGTGGTGTTCCTCAGGGGTCCATTCTTGGGCCACTGTTGTTCACCTTGTACCTGCTTCCCCTGGGGTCTTTTTCTTGACGGTTCGGGGTGCCTTTTCACCTCTGTGCGGATGATAGTCAAATCTAAAGCCTCTTTTATAAAACAATGCCGCCAATTTGCTGCAACGTCGAAGCGGCATCAGGTAGCGTTAGGTCGTTTATAAGAGCTCAGACCATGGCGGTAATGTTGAGCAATCATGTCCGTTTTATAAAAGATTACGCGATGGCGGCATAAAGGGGGTATGGGGGCGGTCTCTGCACTGTCGCGGACTTCCGTCTATCTTGGACATAACTTGCTTTTTATTGCGATCGAAGCTGCGCAGATGTGTGTCCTCTAGGGATGGAGAGATTCACCGATCTGAGCCGGTGGTTTGTTCATGACGTTAGCGATGCGACTGCACCGGTAGCTTCAGCGCGCATCGGTTATAACTGACGGCTGTATCGCAATGTATCTTCCTGTACGTGCCTCTCATCGGTTAAAACCATGGTTACATCGATTACTTCATTGTTTTCCTGCTATGTCCTCGTTTTTTGAGGCGCATTGAACGCACCATAATTCTCTTTTAGTGGAGGCCAGGTGGTGCGCAGCCGCAGTTAGAAAAACCATCGTGGGACAATATTAACCGACGTACGTGCTTCCTGTCTTGTCAAAATAAAACTTTCTAAAGTCCGTGTGACCGGTTTCTGCAGCAGCGTATTCTTCCGAGCATTCTTTTTGATCTACACAACTAAAGCTTTGTGTGAGGTAATTTAAGATAATTCCTTATTATTGTAACATTTGTGCAGAACTAAACACCAGACAAAATGACATTTTAGTTCAGAGAAGTTCAATAAACAGCTGAGATGAACTCACATCTCAGCCTGGACTTTTCTCTTAAAGGAACAGTAACATTAGGCTACGACAGCTTTTAATATTGCCACATATGGATCATTACCATATTTAGAAGTGTTTTCAAATTTTTACTGTTTCATAATAATTCCAAATAATTGAAAAATGATGAACTCTAATAATTTTCTGATTCTGTTGGTTTATTTTTCTGTCTAAACCTAGTGTCAACCCCCTTATTTCAAGTATTGTAGCAATAATGTTATGTATAATATGTAAAATATCACTGATGATGTGCATTGTCTTTTAATGTTGAATTTATTGATTAATCAAAAACAATAGAGGATCAAATACATCCTTCACAGAGGAGAGGGAAAATCATTTTGATATTTAAAAATCAGATGTGGGCTGGAAAATCTTTTTAATGTGTTGAATCGTTTAAAATAGCATCATGAAATGTATCGAATCGAAAATCGTTTTCAAATCATTAAAGAATCGTCAGCAGGGATGAATCGTATCGCCAGAGGGTTTACCGTATCGTTAATGTATCGTATCGCCAGTAGCGTATCGGGATACGTATCGAATCGGCCTCAGTGGTTGAGATTCACATCCCTAGTGTCCTCCACCATCCCTGTGAGCTGTCAGATGATCTGAGCTGCAGATCTAACGGAGAAAAGCTCCCGAAGCACCGCAACGCTCCAAATGATCATCTCAGCTGATTCTGTTTACAAAAGTGAAACTTAAGCGCGTGTTTACTTTCATTTTCATTATAGGTCCCAGCCGGAGCTCGGCATTAATTCATCACGTGGTCATGACACCTCCCTCTGTTGCGCCAACGCTTAATGTGTGTTTATAAGACCTGCGAAGCCGCAATTTTACTGCAATATTACTATCAAGCATGGCGGCATGAATGCCGCAAAATTCCCTTAACGTGATACCGCCATGGCGTGTTCATAAGAAACACATTGCGGTAATATTACGCTGATTTGCCGGCATGGTGTGTCTTATAAAAAGGGCTTAAGTGCACGTGGGCTACTTGTGGTTCCCCAGACCCAAAGCAAAAGAATGGGAGACGGAGCTTTTTCGGTGACCGGTCCCAGGTTGTGGAACGAGCTGCCTACAAATGTAAAACAGGCTGACTCTCTTATTGTGTTTAAATTTCGCCTAAAGATTCGCCTTTTTTCTCTGGTCTTTGATTGAAATGGTTGGTTTTACTGTGATTTGTATAATTTTGTTGCCACTGTAATATTTCCTTCTTTTGTACGTGTTTTTATTGTGCAGCACTGTTTTTTTATTAGTGCTTTATAAATAAATTGGACTGGATTGGACCGTACAAGTGCTGCTGGGTGCTAATGCTAGCCAAACAAACCGCATTTGCCAACTGAAAAAAAAAACACACACACAGAGCTTTTGTATGTCGATTAAAAACAAATCAACAAAAAACAAAATTCTAACTTTTCCTCTCGAACAGTCATTCATCACAATGCTCAAGTAACTTTTTCTCGTAGTACTTTTTTTACTCTTAGGTATTTGTGTTACTACTTTTTGAATACCACCCCTCTCTGGTCAAAAGCCTTTTTCGTCCATGTTTGAATGAACATGCTGTTTGGCTCAGACGTTAAGCTAGATCCCTTTGTTTACACCGCTGCCTCCAGGGTAACTCCACATCTGTCATGCAAAATGCATGCTAGCTTGTCTAGGGCTACCTCCCAGAATGCATTGCGACAATACATCACAATCTTTTTTTGGCTACTGTAAAGTTTAAACTATTATCTGGCTGTAATGGATGATGATTTCTACGTTGGTGACCCTAATGAACCACTAGCAGCAGCTCTAACGTTTCTTTGGATTTTGTTTTAGTTTTCACTTCCTGTTAAGTTCATTTATCTAAATATTTACTTTTTCTTTTATATTTCAGTTGACTTGCATTTTTGGAATGTTAGGATCCAGGTTTATTTTTTCTGTACATTTAAGAACCCACTTCAGGTTTCATGCCTTAAGGGAGTCTGGTTTGATGGAAGAGCGTGGCAGGAATCTAGAATCAGTGCCTAAAGATGGCAGCGAGGAACATGATGTTTATGGCACATATTCAGATTTATAGTTGATGAAATACAAGCATTGTTTTATTTACTTGTGCAGAGAAAACATGAACAGGATCCAGTTCCAAGTCCAAGGATGGCTCGACTTGCATCGACGGCTCTAATACCGCTTCAGCTAAATGAAATTTGATAGTAAACTCACTTTCTAATGAGATGAATAAAGAAACCCAAGATGGCGATGAGAAATGTGATTCTAAATTGACATTTCAGTTCTGAAAAAAGCCTTTTTGGATGAGAGTAGGAAGCAACGAGATGTCCAGCTGCCCTTTTTGACTTTTTTTTTTAGGTTCCCATGTGGAAGCATGAGAATCAACACCACGCAGTACAGTAGCACACAATTTGGCACCACCACTTTGATGAAGAATTAATGAAGATCTGTATCTGTTTTCATCACTCTCCCTCTTAATCCTGTGGAAAAAGTAGCATAATGATGTCGGTGGACTGGTGAGTGTGGCGGTGTAACAGGTGAGCGATGGGAACGATCGAGGCGGGTGAGAATATAAATCCTAAAAGGGAGCTTGTCAATTTTTTTTGCTTATATAAATGTTTGAATTTCAAAGGTGCTGCTGCTGATGTGCTGCACACTGCACCCCCACCCAGCTCCTTCTTTTAGCCAATCATCGCAGCACACTGCTGTATTTGGGTCATAGCAACGTGTTGCTGCTGTCTCCACTGGCAGATACAATGTGCTGTAATCTCCCCCAAAAAATAGGCTGGGGGAGGATAGGAAAGGAGGAAGTGAGGGAAGAGAGGAGCCCTATTAATTTATGTTTGTCATTTTCTTTTAAATACAGTATCTTTTGGGGTCTTTATGTCTCTTTTCCGGCTGCTGCTCAGCCACTTTTCCTCTCTGCGAGCCGTAAACGGTTTTTATGTCCAGCTGCACTCAACCTCTGTCCTTTCCCCACTTTTATACATGAATTAATTCACGCTGTGCCCGTGTCATCAATGGAATCCTCTTAAAACTCACATGCTTAAATTGGATCTGAAAATCGCTGGTGTTTAAAGGGAACGTCTGAGCCATTGATTTTTCTTACTGTTCAGAAACCCTGCTGGTAGTTAATGGATGATCCATGGGGAGAGGGAATGATGGCGGGAGAGGTGCTGAGATAAAGATCAAGCAGAAGGGGAAAGAGGCTGATGTGCTGCAGCTGAGGTGAAACAAACGTTTGATTCGGGAGACAAACGGTTTTTCAGTTTAACCCAACAGAAACAATGACGTCTAGATGGAAATGCAGGTGTGATTAAATCTGCTCGGATAGAGAACTAGCTAAGTCAACTTTGGCTGAATTTGTCATTTTTAGCTCATTGGAGAAGGAACTGCAAACCTTTTCTTGTAGAAACAAATTTGATGAAAACATTTAAAATGTTTACATTTGTTTCATTCCTGTCTTTAAAAGTGAGGGAAAGGTGGAGCGTGAGATTGATGGGTGGATTGGTGCTGCGTCTGCAGTGATGCGGGCGTTGTACCGGTCTGTCGTGGCGAAGAGAGCTGAGCCGGAAGGAAAAGCTCTCGATTTACTGGTCGATCTACGTTCCTACCCTCACCTATGGTCACAAGCAACTGAGAAGAAGAATGAGATTCCGGATACAAGCAGCCTAAATGAATTTTTGCTGCAGGGTGTCTGGGCTCTCCCTTAGAGATAGGGTGAAAAGCTCGGTCATGTAGGAGGGGCTCGGAGTAGATCTGCTGCTCCTCCACATCAAGAGGAGCCAGTTGAGGTGGCTCGGGCATCTGATTAGGATGCCTCCTGGACGCCTCCCTGGTGAGGTTTTCCGGGCACGTCCAATCAGGAGGAGACCCAAAGGAAGACCCAGGACACGGTGGAGCGACTATGTTCCTCAGCTGGCCAGGGAACACCTTGGGATTCCCCCGGAGGAGCTGGCCCAAGTGGCTGGGGAGAGGGAAGTCTGGGCCTCTCTGCTTAGGCTGCTGCCCCCAAGACCTAACTCTGGATACGTGGACAAAAATGGATGGATGGATTTAATTTTGTCCAAACTTAACAAAACCAGAAAGAGTTCAAAAAAAATGTAGCTGACAATAGTTTATGTTTTATCAATGTTTTTAATTTAATTCCTCAAATGAAAAAAGAAAACAAGAACAGAAAATATTTGATGCCGGAACATCTAAGATTTCTGCTAAACAGGTTTGAACTGAGTTTTTCTTTAATCTGAGTATAAGACATGATTTTAATCGTGTTTTTCCACCTGACATCATGACGTAACTGTAAATGCAGTGGAAATTCTGAGATTATTTTGAAATAGCTTCATTCATTTGGTAAACAAATAGATTTTTGCAGAAGTTTAAACTCTTGCAGCAATTAAGATCAACACACATTTTTAATATAGTTTAAAATTTGTTTGCAATTATTACAACAAATGATAAATTATATATTTAATGTCTGTGCTTCTTGTTTTGAGATCGATTTTATGACCAGCAAATCTTTTGCAAAGTAATTGAATGCATCGTTTGGCAAAATGTTAAAGCCCCATATTTAGTTTTTCTGTTAAAAACAAAGCCTTTAGGGAAAGCAGAGAAATCCCAGAATGCTTTGCTTTATGCCACATTTTATTGGCCCCAACTGCAGTTTTATGCAACACAGAAATCATTAATCAACCCGACCGACGGAAGACTCTACAAAAATTTTATCAGTAGGGTTTTCTCCTGTATACTCATAAATATGAATAAGGTTAAGAGTCACTCAGAGTTCAGACTGATATATATACGTGTGTGTGTGTGTGTGTGTGTGTGTCTAGAAAATACTTTCCCTGAAGGCTTGTTGATGCAGTTTATTATACATCAGTCTCATAACGACTCTTACACTCTTATTTTTTCTCTTCGCTGGTCTGCTCTGCCCCCACACACACTCGGCTCTCAGCATTAACAGTCAATCCCTCGCCTGTCCTTTTTTTTATATTTTATTTTTGACTCCTCTGCGTCCTCCCAGTCTGCCTGTCTCCTCGCTCTCTGGTAGCAGATGTGGGATGTTGGGACCGTACCACAGTCTCCTCTGCATCATTGCTATCTGGTGGCAGTGGTAATGATGGCGAGAAGGAGGGATGGAGTGGAGAGGGAAGAGGCGAGATGGAGAGCTGTTCCCCAACAGCTGCCAGTGACTGCATTAAGCAGCTCTTGTACACTGCTAAGGGTCTGACGAGGGACATTGTCATTCATCCTTTGTTGCTTTTAGACACATTTAGAGGAACACAAGAGTCGGCAAATGTGATTTTATCCTGTTTTACAGCCGTAAATTACTTTTAGCTGTGTGCTGCACATGTAATGACGCATTTAAGATGTCGTATTGTGCACATGTGGTTTAGGAGTCGTGAAAATGTTCCTGTTGAGGTTGTGATCTGGTTGCAGCCCTGGTGGAGTTGAATATTAACGTCCATGAACTCATTTGCTAATGCACTAACGTGTGCAAGGAGGCTCAAAGGGATTCGGTCGACTTTGGATTAGTTCATTGCAGTTTTTAGATCAAAATTTCAGAGTTTCCACCTCATCTTTTGATCATTCTCTCAACTATTTGAGGGCTATGAAAATGCATAGATAGACGCTCCTCATTTAAACCCCTGGCATGCCCGCGTTGCATCCCACGGGTTGAAGCGGGGTAATAGTTGGACGAGTTTGTTGAAATGTGTTATTTTTATGTGTTTTGAGCAGAGTGTGCATGCTTTTGAAGGTTGAAGGAAACTGTGCAGATCTGTGATTTTATTTGATTTTATACAAGGTCACTTACGATTCTGCTTCCACTTGCTCGCTCCTGTGTAGTCTCTGCAGACATCGCCATGGCGCTGCTGCTGAAAAAGTTCCTAAAAGTGTCAAATCTAGTTGTTTCCCAGCAGCCCGTGTGTACGTGAATGCATTCTGCTTTTGCTCGACTTGGTGATGTGAGGACGTACGAACAGCAACAAAGGAAAACGTGGCGTACGTTGAGCCGCGCCGCCTGCTCTGTAGTGCTGCTTGTCGCAGCAGCAGCAGCATCCTGCTTTTTAATTAGTGGATGTTATTTTGTCACATTTTTCTGAGCTGCTCCGCTGCTGGTTCTGTTATTTCTTCGGGCCATGAAGATATTTTTATTTGGATTGCATTATAACAGCAACATTACCCTCACTTGAGAACAGAGCTGCAAGATTTGTGTAATTAATTAAGCCCTCTGCGGTCTATCTGGAAAAACTTATGTGTTACTTCCACAACATTTAATGATTTATGAGCAGGAATCCATCTTTTAACATTTAGATTTTTTTTGCACAACATCTTTGAGTATTCCCCCATTATTGAGCTTCTCTGCTGTGTTTAGAGCATTAATGCACCCATCTCTCTTTGCAACACAACCACACCAAATTGAAACAACCTCGTGTTCCAGTTCTCGCCTTTTGAGCTGTTTTTTTTATCTCTGCCGTTCTGAAGTCATGCCTACTTTTGAAAAAACTAATCGTTCCCTCTTTTCTTCTCTCCTTATCATTTTAAATCCTCCAGCTCTTCACTCTGCCTCTCTAACCTTCCCTCGGTTGAACCCATCCACTCCAGCTCCCGCTGTCCACATCCTACTTGGATAGCTGGTCCTCTTACTGGCTGACCTGGCTTCAGCTGCTGGTGCGTTTCTAGAGCGGAGACTTTGCTGCAGAGCTCCAGTCGGTTGCTTGACCTAGCTTTATTTCAGAGCAGCATTAGATTTGTGTGTGGATGTGAAGTCACGCATGTCATCGTTGTCTTTGTGTGTTTGTGTCCAGGAGTGTGACAGCTCTGTTTCTTTGCACGGTTGCCTTTTCCATTTGACTTCGACTCGAGGAGCTGTTGCCTCCACGGGATGGCAGTCACAGCTGGCCGGTGTTTCCAGCTCGGGCAGCGGGTCTCTTTTGTGGTCCAGAGTGTGATCAGGGCTCCCGAAAGGCTTTTTGAAATGTGTTCAACAGCTGGACAGTCAAACAAACCATTTTATAAAGCGAATTGAGCTCAACAGAGCTCTTTCATACCCTCTTATTCTCATTATGTCCTCTCTTTCCACTCACTACTTTGTATCTCTCTTGCCTATAATACTCTGACCCTTCCAGCCACTGTGCTCACTTCCCCTGGCTGAGGGGAACTGAATGGTGCTCATTACCAGGCCTTTAGACCAGTGCTGGTGGCAGTGTGTCTCTCTGCAGGCTGTGAAGCAGATAGCTGCCTTGTTCTTCCTGCCTCTTTGTGTCGCTTCCTTGGAAGAGACAAACACTCCTCTGCCATCCCGAGAGGGTAAAGCTCACAGGCAGCTGCTGCAGAGTGGCGGGCCGGTAATCACAGCTGACTGAAGGATGGCCATCGACAGGAGAAACAAGGCAGAGAGAATCAAAAAAAAGTGAAATGACGTGTGGGGCTGTACGTTTTTGAGAGGGAGAGAGATTCTGCAGTTTTTCTGCCTCAAGGATGCACAAACACACCCACACAGGTGCTGCCACATGCCACACAAGCACCCGTTTATATGCAACATTAGGAGTAAAGCAAGCAACAAGAGAGGTAATTAATCTGTAATTTGTCACGGAGTTAATGTTGGAGTGGGAGATAATGCTGAGTAAAGGAATTGTGCCGTTTCCTCAGCGTGAAGAAGGCCTGCAGGGATAATATTTCAGGATTAAAGACTTGCTTTAATTATCATTGTGCAACCATTGTGTAATGAAATTATAGATGTTGTCCCTTTTGCTACCAAAATCATTTATATTGAATAAATAAATTATCCTATTTAAAAAAAGAAAAAGTAAAGCCTCCTGTTGTGATGTGAAGGATGAATGCAGACGCCCAACAGCTTCTGGGGAGGAAGTCAGTCAGTTTGAGTTCTGTATTAGTTTCCAGATTGCAACAAGGTGTTGGGCTGTAGTTGGGTTGGGAAATGTTTATTGAGTAATATTTTAGTGTCCTTGAGGCACTGCACTCTGCTCCACCTGATAGTGTTCAGAAAGTTACCCATGATGTTATTGACAGCTTTTATCACCTCTTCCAGAGCTCACCAGTGTGGGTTGTACACAGGCCAGGTTCCAGTTACCATGCTCTACTCCTCTACTCATGTTTACATGGGAGCAGCTCAGGGAATTGGCTTCATGAACTCGTTAAGTGGCAGGTGGAACAGTTTTCTCCCTGTATCTTATTGAGGTATGCACTGACGTTTGCAAATATATCTAGTTTTCGTTTTATTTTCTGGTGTGGACCATGAAGGTGGGACATTTGTGTCGTTGTCTAACATTTACCAACAACAGATGTCTAATTTTATTGGCCTACCATTGTTATCAGCTGATATCTGTGTTAAAATGTAATATTGGAAATATCTTTCAGTTGTTATCCTTTTATATTGTCACAGTACTATTTAAGGTTGAGTGACTGGATGAATTTATTGGCCATCGATAATGGCTAATAATAGTTGAAAACGCCAATATCCCTACTCATTGGAGGTAGCTTCCTGATCTTTTTGGGGACAGCTTACAGAACTGATGAGCTAATGGCTATTTTGAGTACAGCCAAAGTGTTTGCTGCTGTTTCAAAACAGAAAATACTAAAAATACAAAACTGACAGCAGTATTAATGTTTCTGAACTAAAGCTGCAGGAGTTACTTTGAAATGTAGTTGACTGGAGCTGTTTTGGTTCTTATGGGATTTCTTCTTTTCTGGGCTATTCCTGGACTGTCCATTAGCTTATCAATCTTGAAAGATATAAATGCTATTTCTCCAGACGGTTAAGGATGCTCTAAATGAAAAAAGAATGTTTATTACTTTGAAACATGATCACACTTTAAAGTTTCTTTATTAGTCTTTCCATTTTATCTGATTCTCAGCATCCTAGATTCCTTACAAATGGGAATGGTTCCCATGTTGACAAACTTCAGAAAAAGTCTCTCTGCATCTGGGTGAGGCATCGTGGATCAACAAGTGAGCACTAAAAGCAATACAACTGAGAGACTCAGATAGTGATAGCTACTTTAGAGGACCTGCAACTCCCAAACTGAAGTATCTGAGGCCTATTTAGGAGGAAGTCCAATAATCCAATTACAAGAAGTCGTTTTCAAGCCCATAAAGTGAAAGATGCTTGGCAACCAAATCCCTAATGATCTAAAAAAGTTATTTATTTATTAGATCTTATAAACAACACCCCTGATCATTTCCTTCTGCTTAAACGCCCAGTTTATTTTCCAAAGTGTGTGTGTGTGTGTGTGTGTGTGTGTGTGTGTTTAGTATTCAGTCTAAGATCAGTTTGCCTGAGTGCGTGTTATTCCTGGCAGAGGGAGGTTATGGGGCAGAGGATTTTCTTAGGAGACAATAGCTGGTGTGTGTGTGTGTGTGTGTGTGTGTGTGTGTGTGTGTGTGTGTGTGTGTGTGTACGTACAAAGATGTTCACTGACACGAGTATGTGAAGCAGTGTTAAGGTTGTAGGTGGTAATCTAAGAATGATGAGCTGATTAGTCCCCCCTATAGAGATCTAGTAGGTACCATGCTGTTTAATGAGGGGTGGAACACATGCACACACACACACACACACACACACACACACATGCATT
>SSNS01000413.1:236393-250349 GCA_006937985.1 Aphyosemion australe | reverse complement strand
TAGCTGAAGCACATATCTGGATTGACCCTTCCTCACTGAATACTGAATTTAGTTTCATTGTAACTTTTGATGGAGGACCCACTTGGTAACGAGATGGTTCATCTGAAGCGGCTGATCCTCCAAAAAGATAAGTACATAAATAAATAAATACTCCTATAAGATGGAAATAAAACCAAATGAAAAAGACGCTCATGTGTCTTTCCAGTTCAGCCTTTGTTGTTATGAACAGAAATTTAGATTTACTGGGATGTTGGATTCGTTATGAAATTGGTTTTAATTAAATTTGGTTATTTTCTGGGTCAAGATGACACTGATGTGATAAATTAGAAATCTCGTTATTTTTCCTTTTTAATTGAGAATAATATCAGACCACTCCACTCTGAGTAGAAAGCTGAATGAATACTAATCACTACGAAATACTTGAATCCTAAAACCTGCACTATTACAGTATCTACAACATTAAAAAAAATGGAGAAGCATTTTAAGACCATCTAAGGAGATCCAGATGGCTTCTGTTTGATCTGCAGGCTGTTTTAAATAGTTAATTATTCCTACAGTACCTTAGAGCAGCGCTCCTTGTTGCATCCTGTGTTGTGTGCACGCGACAGGGTCTGCTCAGGTCAGAGCGAACAGCATGTCTGATTGCGAGGACTCGACAAATGCCAGCCGCTGACCTCTCCTTGTGACAACAAAGCACAGCATGCCGCATGGCTCAGACGCTGTCGGCTGATCAGACAGTGGGGCGAGGTGAGGTGATTGAACGTAATTGGAGGAGAGAGGACAACAGGGGCAGAAGACGGGGGTCAGAAGGATGCAGGCAAGAACAACAGAAGAAAGGAAGCGCTTCACGAGAGGCAATGAGGGGTTAAACGTAAAAGAGGTGGCAAAACCTTTAGAATCAGTGCAAACTACAGTTTTGGTGAAGAGCTGAGAAGCTGCTTGATGTATTAAAAGTGGTTTGACATAGTTTCACTTGGAAAAAGCAAAAAGAAGAAGATTATATAAGGATGAGTGTTTTCTACTTTATGTCCACTTGAAGGACAAACTCTTTAACTCCTGATCTCCGTGGTTTCAGACAGGCTGCTCAGTGGGTTACAGATGCTGCATAAAAAAGATGTAAGCAAAAGGTCATCAATGCATTTTAATGGATTTTTATCACACACACGCAAGCATGCACACACACACACACACACACACACACACACACACGTGCATGCATACACACAGCAATCTCCCTACCCCACGTGAGGAAAACTGAAACATGGAAGTGAGAAAAACTTGCAGAAGTGTTTCTGTTAAAAAAAGAATCCACCTTGATGCTAAATTATAACACTATAACACTTATTGTAAATTAAATAAAATTACAGGAAAAAGGGAAAACAAACCATGGATGACTAAAGGAATAAAAAATGCTTGTGCAAAAAAAAATTACCTGTACAAATGCTTCTTAAAACTGCAAACAAAGGAAGCAGAAGATAGATATAAAAAATATAAAAATAAATT
The DNA here is from genome assembly GCA_006937985.1 of Aphyosemion australe. Taxonomy (NCBI): domain Eukaryota; kingdom Metazoa; phylum Chordata; class Actinopteri; order Cyprinodontiformes; family Nothobranchiidae; genus Aphyosemion; species Aphyosemion australe. Next base: position 248,846 of record SSNS01000413.1, on the reverse strand, counting down.
AATAACAATAATTAGGAAACAAAAAAAAGAATATTATGATGAACTACTGAATAAAAATAAAGATAATACAAAAGCGACTTGGGGAATAATAAACAGTGTGACTAATAGAGAGAATATAAAATCAAAAATTCCAAGTTACTTTGTCAAGGAAAATAGAGACATTTATGATGTAAATGAAATCTCAAATGAATTCAATGAATATTTTGTAAATGTAGGGAGGAGTTTGGTGGATGACAAACCGATAATAGAGGACAACTTGAAAACAATAGTTGAAAATGACAACAGTATTTCCCTTGACAAAGTAGAAAAAGATGAAATAAGGAAAATTGTAAAAAACTGTGGAAGCAAACGATCAACAGATTATGAGGACTTGGACATAATGATTGTTAAAACCATAATAGAATCTGTTGTTGAACCTTTCACTTACATATGTAATCTGTCACTTGGTACAGGAGTTTTCCCGGACGCAATGAAAATTGCTAAAGTGGTACCATTATTTAAGAGTGGTGATAAACACATTTTCAATAATTACAGGCCAGTGTCTCTGCTTCCACAGTTTTCCAAAATACTAGAAAAGGTCTTTGTGTCAAGGTTGGATAAATTCATTGAAAAAAATAATATCTTAAATAACGAACAGTATGGATTCAGGAGGAAACATTCAACTGCAATGGCAATAATGGAATTAACGGATAAAATATCAACAGCAATANACCTTTTACCAATTAGTGGTTGACAGTAGTGTACCAGCCGATGGCCCCCTGCAGGAGGCTCACAGCTCAGCAGAACGCCTGTGTAGCTTCTTCTGGAGAGAAAAACACTTTGAGAAAACATCAGAACTGAAGTTTAGCCATTTTGGTAAATTTAAAAGGATTAAATTCTAATTTTGTACAATGCACCACCTAAAAAAACAAAAATCTGAGACCTTAATTTGCACCGAATAGGCATTTTAGTTTTGAATTTGAACAATAAAGGTTTTCACGGTCGAAGCTCTTCTATTTTCTGCTTTGGTGGAGAAATTTAGTTCAGAATAAACTTAGATTTTGGTGATTACTGTAAGCACATTCGCTCATTTTGAGTGAATGCAATATCATATCTGTGGCTCTGATTTTGTCTAAAGCACAATTATTATTTTCTGAAGTTTTGTCACTGAGAGGTGATCTAAATGTCAGGTTTCTTAATTAGGTTGGAAGAAAACCTGGTCTTAACTTTCAGAAAACAATAGAAACTCGTTTCTGGTGAGAAGGGGCAGAGCGTGAAGTCTGAGAATAAACAGTGGAGATAAAGCTGCCTGTAACAAATCAGTTTGGTGTTTGGGCTGTCAAGCATCAACCCTGGTTCTTAGCAGGGGAGCATTACACGGTGTCTGAATTTGACAAATCGAGTGGGTTTACAAATTTGGCTGTCACGTTATCCGTGAAATATGATCATGCACACTTTTATATTTGGCAATGCATGAAATAAAACTTCAATGAAAGATGGACTCAAATGGGCAGCAGTGGAGGTGTTGGAGAGAACGTGGTGTAGAGATGAAGCGAGTTTGAAAAGATGAATAATAGATAAATCAGCAAGGTTCAGGCAGAACTAATGGAAATCAGAGATGAACGGACTTTAAACAAACTGAGCCTGTTGTGTGTTTCAGATGTTTTCCATAAGGAAACTGAAATATTTCAAGTCTTAAAAAATGCACCAATTCAGTTTTAGAGCAAAAATCTATATTTTTATCCCTCGCAGCTGTGAGCTCATCCTTATAAATGGCTAGGATTCAGAAATTTTATCATGTAAGCAACCAATAGGAAGTGGTCTGTTTCCTGTCAAATAATGAGCAGCTATGTTTACATAGGCACAAATAATCAGAATGAATGCCCTATCACATAAAAAATTCTTCGTGTAAACATGTCAATCGGAATATTCTGATTCAATTCGGCCCGATCGGAATGAAATTTCATTTCCGATTGAGAGAGGTGGTTTTGTCCGATCATCATTCCGATTTAAGTCCATGTACACACCCATTCGGATTGTTGGAGTAAAATATTGCCCACTGTGCATATGTGCAACTTCGCGACGTCTTTCCGCCCTTTGCAGATGCTCAGGACAAGTGGAAAACAAGGCGGGAGGTAAACAGAAGTGGTCTGTTGACGACAATATTTTTTTACTGGAAACACTACGGGAGCTCAATGTTATTGAACGTCTCGATGGCCGAAAGGCTAGGAATGCTGAGTTATGCACTCAAGTGCATCTAAAGATGCAGGAAGCGGGAATTCACCGAAGTATCGACCAAAATCAAAAACAATTTGTTTTCCGGGAAAATTTCAGTGTCTATGTAAACATAGATTTGGGATTTCTGATCAGTGTAATAGGAACATTCATTAATGCGTTTTAATGCATTTAAACTATTAATAAACTATTTAGCAAATATTTATTATAGTAGTGTTATTCTAAAGTGGTTCCCTTATTTTCCTATTATGCTAGGGAACTTTCCTTGTGCAAAAGCAGAGTTAGGGTTAGAGTTACCCCAACCCTGCTACTAAATTAGAAGGTTATTGTAAAAAGGTCAAAGTGATGATGAAATTGTGAGGATTTGAGAAGTAATGAGTTTTAATCCTGATAAAAACTGACTGTTGCATGCTTTTGGCTTTGCTAGTTTCACTTGTATCATGATAGTTTTGTTTAGAAGTTATGAGGATCACAAAAAATGACTGAAAGTTAAATGAATTAAATAAATCGCCAAAAGCACGATGTGTCTCAGCAGAGAAGCAGGTGTCAGTTATTTTACCTCGAGTTTAGATGTTGGGTTACTCAGTATACTGTTAAATATACTCATGTTCTCGATTGCCTTTTGTTCTTTCCTAAAATTAAAATTTTACTTCAGATGGTCCCTCATAGCACAACATGCTACCCATTAAGGCTGGAAAACAAGAGAATCAGAAATCACTGGTCAGTCAAGTCAAAGTTGTGAATAAAATGAGGAACATGAATTAAATATTGAACAAATTAAGATAAAATGCACTTTGTGGCTAAAACCTTTAAATAAAAGCCATATAAAAGATGGAATGTATTCACAGTTTCAATATACACTAAAATGTAATAAGGTTCCTATTGATAGTGAAAAATTTACCCTTGTTTGTGCAATTTCGTGTCAACAAGTTTCCTTCAGCACAGTAATGAAACTTACTGAAAAGAGCAAAAGACAAAGAACAAATGATGCATTTTTATTCCAGATTATTTGGGACGAGTGACATATTGAAGTGTGAAATAATAGGAGACGAAACTGAGAGGAACAGAGAGGAAACGTTTGGATTTAGTTGTCCATTGGTTCTCAGTGTGTGTGTGTGTGTGTGTGTGTGTGTGTGTGTGCGTTCAAGCGAGCGAGAGAGAGAATCTGCAGGTGTGTATATTGTCAAGAATTGATTTATACACGGCCACCATATGCTTCAGCTCCTGCCTTTAAGTCTGTAGTGTGAGTGCGGGTGTTTGATGTGTGTTTGTGTGCGTTGGTGTGTGTGTTTGTGTGCGTTGGTGTGTGTGTTTGTTGGTGTGTGTGTGTGTGTGTGTGTTGTGCAGAGCAGGGAATCCCGGATCTCTGTGGTATTCTTCTCAGTTCAGTGAGATGCACCTGAGCCCCACTCTCAAGCCAATCACTCGCTTGCGATTCAGATCAGGTTTCCCCTCAGGTGTCCCTGCAGTAGAGCTGGAAACACACACACACACACACACGCTGACACACACACACACACACACACACACACACAAACACGCTGACACACAAATCACACCCATTACAAATCTTCTAGCTGAAGCACATATCTGGATTGACCCTTCCTCACTGAATACTGAATTTAGTTTCATTGTAACTTTTGATGGAGGACCCACTTGGTAACGAGATGGTTCATCTGAAGCGGCTGATCCTCCAAAAAGATAAGTACATAAATAAATAAATACTCCTATAAGATGGAAATAAAACCAAATGAAAAAGACGCTCATGTGTCTTTCCAGTTCAGCCTTTGTTGTTATGAACAGAAATTTAGATTTACTGGGATGTTGGATTCGTTATGAAATTGGTTTTAATTAAATTTGGTTATTTTCTGGGTCAAGATGACACTGATGTGATAAATTAGAAATCTCGTTATTTTTCCTTTTTAATTGAGAATAATATCAGACCACTCCACTCTGAGTAGAAAGCTGAATGAATACTAATCACTACGAAATACTTGAATCCTAAAACCTGCACTATTACAGTATCTACAACATTAAAAAAAATGGAGAAGCATTTTAAGACCATCTAAGGAGATCCAGATGGCTTCTGTTTGATCTGCAGGCTGTTTTAAATAGTTAATTATTCCTACAGTACCTTAGAGCAGCGCTCCTTGTTGCATCCTGTGTTGTGTGCACGCGACAGGGTCTGCTCAGGTCAGAGCGAACAGCATGTCTGATTGCGAGGACTCGACAAATGCCAGCCGCTGACCTCTCCTTGTGACAACAAAGCACAGCATGCCGCATGGCTCAGACGCTGTCGGCTGATCAGACAGTGGGGCGAGGTGAGGTGATTGAACGTAATTGGAGGAGAGAGGACAACAGGGGCAGAAGACGGGGGTCAGAAGGATGCAGGCAAGAACAACAGAAGAAAGGAAGCGCTTCACGAGAGGCAATGAGGGGTTAAACGTAAAAGAGGTGGCAAAACCTTTAGAATCAGTGCAAACTACAGTTTTGGTGAAGAGCTGAGAAGCTGCTTGATGTATTAAAAGTGGTTTGACATAGTTTCACTTGGAAAAAGCAAAAAGAAGAAGATTATATAAGGATGAGTGTTTTCTACTTTATGTCCACTTGAAGGACAAACTCTTTAACTCCTGATCTCCGTGGTTTCAGACAGGCTGCTCAGTGGGTTACAGATGCTGCATAAAAAAGATGTAAGCAAAAGGTCATCAATGCATTTTAATGGATTTTTATCACACACACGCAAGCATGCACACACACACACACACACACACACACACACACACGTGCATGCATACACACAGCAATCTCCCTACCCCACGTGAGGAAAACTGAAACATGGAAGTGAGAAAAACTTGCAGAAGTGTTTCTGTTAAAAAAAGAATCCACCTTGATGCTAAATTATAACACTATAACACTTATTGTAAATTAAATAAAATTACAGGAAAAAGGGAAAACAAANAACAAATAAAAAAAAAAAAAAAAAAAATTAAGGTATGATGAATAAATAAATTATACTCTATACTAATATTACTCTACTGAATAAGCTATAAGATCAGACTCATGATTACCAAACCAAAGGTAAAAAATAAAGTCTAGTGGAAAATTTAAAACGTTTAAAAAACAAAACTTAAACAGATTTGGTGTTTAACACCTTTCAGCAACACAGCAGTGAAATGCAAAATGCCTTTTCTAAATCACAAAACACTTGTTTAATTTCATTAGGAAAATGAGCTAATTAGTATTATCAGGGTGGAGAATACTTTAATGGTTGCTGTAATTTTATCTCTTAAAAAGTAGAAAAAGATGAGTTGTACACTGAAGGAGTGTAATTAGACCTTTATAACTTAACTAAAATGTCTGAAGCCTTAAAAAATGAAAATACTTGCAGACATTTGATGTGAATAAATAATTGGATCAGACGTAATTGATATAAAGACGTAATAAACGCATGAATCTAACCCTAAAACTGCATTGATACAGGGCTGCATTATTATTCACAACCAGATCTTTAAAGATCAACTTCACTAAAAAAAACATTTTTAATTATTATTTCTTAATTGGTCACTCTGAGTTTTTCATGCAGGCTGAACATGAAAATAGTCTCCTCCACCTATCTCCTGCATTAGCTTCTGACAGAAAATAGACGGTGAAACTCTAGGATTTGAAAATCCTGACAGATCTACGTCACACTGTCACTTAACATTCATGGACTCACCCATCTTGACTCACGACGGGGAAGGCTGTTGTTGGTTTAGCGTCCAGGAAACAGCAGAGAACGTCTCGACTACTAGAAGCTAACTGTTAGCATCCTTCATGCTTGTCTTATTTGTGGAGATAAAACATCAGCGTTGCAAAGAGTCAGCGGTAGAGTCGCATTGCTTTTAGCCAATCCGAGGAGAGATGTCCAGATATCAGGATGTAAGACTTCAAATCCTGTCTTGTTCATCCACCTTCTCCTCCAGCTGACTTCTATGTCCTCAAACAGATACATCGGAGCTTTTTTTAACCCAGACAACGACTTACATGGCATTTATTCCTTCTAGAGACCACTGCTAATGTATCCAAAACATGAGTAAAGTTGATCTTGTGCCATTTGAGTCTAAAAAAACATCTTTAACCAGCATGTTTAATTCTTGATGTCTGTATTTTTGCACATTGATTGCCTTTACAAAGGCACAACAATGGCTGCCTTCTCTTAAAAAAAATTCCCTTGTCCCAATAACAATAATAGTCATGCTTGATTTTTACTTATTTATTTTTAAGTAGCTGATAATGAAGGCAGACTCTAGTTACTTTTGTAGTAACTTTGTGGAGAATAAATCTAAACTTAAGAGAAAACCCAGGCTGCAATAACACACTGAACTATTAAATATCAGGAGTAATTACTGTCTTTATGCTCATGTTTGGTGATGGTTTGATCTTTCAGAATCCACTCAGAAAGAGTTTTAGGTAAGTTGTGGTGAGGAAGCAGCTACAGAGAGCTGCTTGTTTCAACTCCAGTGGATTAGAGTGTGACGTCTAAAGCCAGGGTTGGATTAATCTCTAAACACACTGGACGTTTTTAGCTTACACACACACACACACACACACACACACACACACACACGCAATCATTATTTTTCCTGTTTTGTCTCCTTTTGTTTTCCTTACTTCCACCTTTTTTCTTTATTAAATCTCACTTTCCTTTTTCATTTAGTATCATTGTTAGCTCTCTTTTCCTGACTCGAGTCTCTCATGTTATAATAAACTCCAGTAGGAAGCTTGCAGCCACAGACTTTTCTCTCCTGTGTTGTATCGTGACCCTGATTCTCGCTCGGCTTCAACAGAGCACTGTGGGTTTAACAGAATTCAGATTATTTAATAAAGGATCGAGTCAAAGTTCGCCTCATTTAAGAATCATAACACACGTAGTTCACGTTGGATGGATGAATGATTTTTTTTTATCTGCTGGGAAGATTCATCTGATCATTTGCTTCCATCGAGTTTCTCGCAACACGATCCACCACATGCTGTATCTGTCATCTTCCCTCTCTTTCTTCTGAGAGTCTTCCTTCAGTTTGCCCTTGGGGACCGATAAAAAATGTAATAAAAGACCGATTGAATTTAACGGTGTGACACCACACTGTTAACCTACGAGTGGCCCGACGCTGTACCACGTTGCAAAGCATGACAGCTCCAGAGGCTGATGGTTGTTTAGGTCGTAAACCTTCTGACACCATCGCTCTCATTGCACTCGAGTCTGCCTTTAAAAGCCAAAGCGGCTCATCGGAACAAGGATTTATAGGAGAAGTAAGTGCAGATCATTTAAATGTTGATTAACATTGACGAGTTTAGCCTCTACTGGAAAGAATTGCAGTCTGATGCAAAAAGTATTTCATGTTGGACCTAAACTCTCAATATGGCTGTACAATTAGCTTCTGTTCATTTTAAATGGTTACTTATTGCCCACTGCTGTGTTATGCAACACAAATGTATAAAATGTGAAATAAAAAATTGTATTTTATTATAAATTTACCACCGCTTACATCAGTACCAGTAGTTTGGTCCGCTCTTATGATGTTCAGACTTTTTTATGTTTACTATTTTGATTGCATCTAATTACATCACTTGAGTTACTTAAAATGATTTAGCACCACTTTTACTGGAAACACACATTTTACCCTCAGCTGAACTATGATGATGGCTTTAACTGGAAAAGAATACATGCAAAATGTTGGTTGAGTTTGGTTCCGACATAATAAACTTCAGAAGTTAAGAAATTTCTAAATTGCCTTTTAGTCAAATACTGTTGGAGTAGGTCAGCTACTGAGAAATAACCAATGAACACTTTTTTTTAATTAACAAGGTTGCAAAACCACTTAAATTTACTTCAAAGGACAGAAATAATATATCTGAGCTACTAGGCACCAATTATTTTTTAGTTCCACTATTTCATCAGAACTGCATAAAGGTTGAAGTTACCGTAAGTGAAGTTTCCAGAGACATGACCAAACTAAAGGAGGCCCGAACCGCAGTGTGTAAAATCCATCAAGATTGCACTAAAATCAACTTTCTTTTTACCTTTTGACTGATACATTGAAAATGACTTCAGGTAGATGACATGATTGGGTCTGTGCCTGTCTGGATCTTTAATTGCATATGTTAATCCTATTTTTGTTGGTGTAAAATTGTATACAAGCTGTCGAGTCTTCTAGTTCTGATGCAGCTGCATTATTTTGTCTGCAGGGATGAGTTTAGGAGACAGAAACGACACCTCTTTTAAATTTATTTGCCTTGACAATGTAACATTATAAGCTTTTTCAAGGGATTATCTTACATTTTGTTAATTACTCAAAATGCATCATTAAATAAAAATAAAGGGTTAAAAATGTATTCAGAACTTTTAAAATGCCTGAAATTAAACCCAGAATTAAGACATCCCAAACCTTTTTAGGCAGATGGTGTTGCAGTGTACCCCGGTAAAATTTGAGAATAGCTTAACAAACCCTCTTGTTGATATAGTTGCACTTTTTTGAATCCAAGAGCGTTATAGAATCTTTAGCTGCAAAACAAATCTGTGTTAACAAGTTTTTAAGAAGATTTCATGTTTTTTGTGTTTTTGTCAAACAGAAAAAAAAAAAAACCTCCGCTCTCCTGGAAAACATGTCAAACTGAGTTAAATTAAAAGTGAAGCTTGTTTTCTTTAGTGCATTTAAACAAGGTGTATTTATTTGTCACCTTTCATAATACCGTGAACGATTTTAATGTGTGTGTGTGTGCGTGTGTGCGTGTGTGTGTGTGTGTGTGTGTACATGCTCAGACAACATGCTAATTAAACATCTGCCTCTGGATTGAACATCTGATTCCCTCTCTTCGCCAGTCTTCCGAGACCACCCCAGTAACTTTTTTTTAAAAGATGTCATTCTGCCGTATAAAACTTTTCTCCCTCTGATCAAGGGGACAGAGACTGAGGGCTTGGGGGAAGGATGAGGGGAAAACCGATGTGTCACACTGTGCTAAGCAAGGTGGTGCAAAAAGAAGGGAGAGTCTCCTACGTGAAATAAAAAAATAAAAAAAGGAAGGCATCAACATCTGTGTGGGAACTTCAAACACCCTTTGAAAGGCAAAATGTGATCCCGTTTGGGATTCTCCAGCTTGGTAAACAGTTTTTTAAAGTGTGTGCGAGTGTGTGTTGAGAAGGCAGGATGCTTTGTAAGGGATGTGGGACTGTCGGAGCCGGAATCCGACAGGGAGACGAGAACACACAGAGAGGAGATGAGGGCTCCAGCTGCTTTGGGCGAAGTTTGATTGGCATGGATGTAATACAGCGTAGATCCAAGCAAAGCATGACCCTTAAGCTTTCTTAATCACTTTGTTGTCATCTGTAATGCCATGGAAGTTGCTTAGTCGTGAATTTGACAATAAATGTCACTGAAAACTAAATTTTTTTCCTTTACTGTACACACGTCATGTTTCTGTTGCTAACCTTGGTCGTCTTTCTCTTTTCTCTTTGTGCTGCTTTGCTATGAATGGATGGATGCAACAACACCACTTCATCTCAATGCACTTCCTATCAGGTAAGCCCCATCTAGGTGATACATTAGTTTTAATTTGCTCTGAAAGAATAAAGCATCAGAGGTTAAGAAGTTTTGAGTTTCTGTTGAATTTTATCTCAAAACACTTATTCGTGCAGGGCTCCTGCAGTGTGCTGGGAGGACAGTTTTCCTCATGACTCTGAGTTTCACATGCAGGCTGAACGTGAAAATAGTCTTCTACCCCTATTTCCTGCAATAGCTAACTAAAAAAAAAATAGAGAAATGCTCAGGTCAGAAAAAAACGCACAATTCTACATTACTCTGTAAATTTGCACTCATGGACTCAACCGTCTTGGTTCGCGACGGCGAGGGATGTTTATTTAGCATCCAGTAGAGCAGAGAACGTCTCTGCTAGTAGAAGCTAAACGTTAGCATTAGCAACTCCACCACATGGCAGAACTCCTTCAGACTTATTTGTGGAGGTAAATCAACGTTGCAAAGTGAATGGAGGCAGCGGAAGAGTCGCATTGCTATTAGCCAATCAGGGACGAGATGTTCGAATATCATGAATATTGATGAGTAAAACTCCAAACCCTGCTGTTTTCAGCCCCCCACTCCTCCGGCTAACTTCTACTTCCTGAAACAGGCGCGCCAGATCTTTTTCCACAGCAAATGTATTGGAAAAAAACAAATGAATGAGAGCTTTAGGTACATGAAAGGTCTTTATTTAAAATATGTTCAACCAGCTCATTTCAACCATAGTCATAGCCATAGTATTTCATTGTTGTACGTTGTTCTACCCACTTTAATTGTTCCAGGATTTTTAACATTCCCTGTGTTCCAAAACTGCAGAGAAAAATGAAGCAGATCTCAGAATTCTTGGCTGTTAGGCTGCTGAAATCAGCTGGTATTATTATCCTCCATCTATCAAGTCTGTTACTGGGAGGATTACTGATGAAATTGGCCTGAGACCACCTACAAAGATATTTTAATTACCTTTCTGAGTCTCATGCAGGAGCCTCTGTAATAGACAACATTGCATGGGGAATATCTGGATGGGATTTTTTTTATTTACTGACATAATCAGCACTGTTCTGTGAGCTGACACTTCTCCACACATCTGTTCCGAGCTTTGGGACAGAGATCAAAAGTTTTTAATCCCAGAAATGATTGGAAATGTTCCATCTTCTTCCAGGGTTTCCAAAGTGAAGCCGGAGCGTCACACGTCAGGTGTTTTATGCAGTTAAACTGTGGAAAATTGGAAGCATTTCCACACATAAACAAGTGTGTTGGGTAAAAGAGAACAAAAAGCTACAGGAACATCTGCTCCACCTTATCTCACAAAACTCATTCCTTATTTATTATCACAAAGATTGAATGAAATCTGCGTTTTATGTCACTTTTCTTTGTTTCTTCTATATTTTGTTCTTTCATTCCATGCTGAGCAGAGCAATCACAGCCCTTTTTCCTGTCCAGATTTGTGTGTAGATGTGTTTGTGCTCTCAAGTGGAGAAATGCTCTGCACTGAGGTCATGTTATGTGAAATCACTGACATTACAAAAGGGGGGAGGTGTTGGTTTTCTCACTACAGCGTTGTCCTTTAAGCAACAGGGGCACCATCCGTGTAGCTCTTACCTCCATCTCCTGTCGAACTGTCTGCCAGTTCCATCTTCATCACACTCCCTTCCCATTTATTCCTAGCCTCCCTTTCCTGCCTCCACCTTCTCTGCTCCCACCTCACCCATCTCCTGGCAATGGGTTTCAGCATCGCTGACTCTTTAGATCAGTGATTAAATGAAGCATCTGAGTCATATCTCCTCATTTTGTTTAATTACTTCTTATCTTTAAAACATTTAATATTCTTATTTTTGTCCTTCTGCCCATTTCTTGCTTTTTCACCCTGACTAGTTGTGCTGCATACTCTAATTTTCTCTGTGGGTGCAGTAAAATCACAATATCTGGGCAGGATTGCAGTGCCTGCAAAAAGAGACCATCATAAAAGGATAAAGACAGAATGGGGGTGGGATTGAAAGAAGGTCAGGGTGATATCAACACAGGAAGAGAGTAAAAGCGTTGTTGAAAGGCATCAAATACATAAACAGCTACAAGGCACGTATGAAAGATCCCACTGGCATAGATGGGAAGGGAATGGGAATGAGAACACAGGTGAGGGAACTGTTAGGTGCACATGAAGAGGAGAGCACATGAAAGGGAGCCCCCATCTGGCTGGAGCTGGTAAAGATCCATGTAACAACTACTACTTCTTCTTGTTGTTTTTGTTCTCCTTGTTCTTGTTCTTCATCTACTTCTTCCTCTTCTAGTTCCTCTACTTACTCTTCCTCCTCCTTTTTACTTCCTCTACTTCGTTTTCCTCTTCTTCTTGTTCCTCTACTTCTTCTTCCTCTTCTAGTTCCTCTGCTACTTCGTCTCCTAGTTCCTCTACTTACTCTTCCTCCTCTAGTTCTTCTACTTCTTTGTTTTTCTCCTCCTCTAGTTCCTCTGGTTCTTCTTCCTCCTTATCTAGTTCTTCTTCTTCCTCCGCCTCCTCCTCTAGTACCTCAGCTTCTACTTCTTCCTCCTCTTGTTCCTCTGCTTCTTAATACTCCTCCTTCCTCTGCTTCTTCATACTCCTCCTCTAGTTCCTCTGCTTCTTCATACTCCTCCTCTAGTTCCTCTGCTTCTTCCTCCTCCTCCTCTAGTTCCTCTGCTTCTTCCTCCTCCTCCT
>SSNS01000413.1:224035-235616 GCA_006937985.1 Aphyosemion australe | reverse complement strand
GTGTGTGTGTGTGTGTGTGTGTGTGTGTGTGTGTGTGTGTGACCTGAGCTCCCCACATACAGTGTGTATTTGAAGCTCTGGCTGCTATGCTCCTGCAGAATCCAGGGAACGCACGTAGAACTGAAAGCAACAGCAGTGATGCGTCATCTTTACATGAATGCAGATTCCTGGAATCACCGTCACGTAAATACAAGTGCCTCTTAACTTCATCTCGGGTATGGATCACCCAGGGAGTGTCCAACATGAACTGCTTCTCCCCTTCACTGCGTCTCCATAGCAACAACTTAGCAACCCCCTTGTGGCCCATCCAGCCATGCCAAGTCCTTGACATGAACTCTTCCCTTCTCAAACCTCTCCATCTGCTATCAGTGGCTGAGGAGGATTGTCCATCACTCGCCTTGACATCTTGATTGGCAGTTTCTGTTCAGACGTGCATGGTGAGAATGTTCAAGAGGGCCAGGGACGCAGAGTTCAGTGTTTGGATTGACTCATCAAGAGGAGAACAAATCTTTTGTCATTGATGGATGACTGGTTTGGTATTTTTAGGTTTCTTCAGTTCGTTTTTGTTTATTTCTAACTTCAGCGTGTGTCACACAACTGGAAGTCATTCATAGAAGCTATGACAAGGCTGTAACTCAAGTTGGGCGATGCTCAACACGTACATGTGCAAGTTGTGAATCCCCCTCAAGTCTGCAATGCTACAGTGACAGCTTTGTGAGCATTAAAATGATATATACACACACCAACATCAGGTCTGCAACCATAACTTATTCCTCTGTCCGTCTCACCTGACAGAGGATTTAACGTCGTGTCTGTCTGCAGCCCGATCACAGATTGCCCATGTTAAAGTACATGATTTCTGCATCCTTACGTGCCGCAGCAACGAGCTCTCGTATCGACATTACACACAAACACAGATCATGCTGTTTATACAAGCACGGGCAGACACACACGCCAATGAAGTCTTCCTCATTAGAAGGCTGTGTGTCAGTGTGAGGCACCGGGGATGCGAGGGGTGTTGTGCCTGATCAATACGTCTTCAGTCTCTCTGACTGTATCATTATCATTTTAATGACTGCAGTATTTTACCCGCTGATGGCCTTCCAAGTGAACAATGGCAGAGGTCTCTAAAAGTTCACTGCTGCTGCTGTCAGACAGGAACTGCATTTAGGTGTCGAGTGACATTTTAACAACGCAAAGTAGCTGTTAGAGACGATGACTTTACCACTAAATCTTACAGATAAAACTAACGGATCATTTTGTTTGTGCAGTCTGTTGCTATTCTCGCTGAAATATAATCTGACTTTACACAGTTGCAATTCACTGAACTATTCCGTTCGTGAGCTTCCATTAATATGCGTCTAAACGTAATATTATGGCATGCTCATTAGTTGCATGTCAGTATAAATTAGAGCTGCTGCTAAGTCATATTTCCACAATTATTAAACATCTGAGCTGTAAAAATTATAGAAAAGGTGACATCTTTCATCTGTTAAAAACTCATTCTGCTCATAAAGTATTAAATAGAAAAAAATTCTCATTAAGGTCTGAAATTAGAGATCATTTACATCTTTGACTCGTGTAAAAGCTGACGGTGAAATAATTAATGAAATCAGTGCCCATTAGATGCTGTTTGAATGCAAATCTGGGTGATTGTTGCAAGTGTTTGCATAAATGCCAGAGTTGTTAGTAAAAATCAGAAAATAATATCATGTGTAATAAGTTGAATCACAGAGCTCATTTTGTATTGATGTCTGAAAGGTGTTTCAAAAAAAAAAAAAGCTGGCACAGAGGCCAACGAGTGAATTAAACATTTGGTAAAATTTCTAATGTTGGAAACAAAAAGGAGGGGAAAAAATGGTGTAACATCTTGCAACTGAGCACAGGTCAGTGACATGAGTGAGGGGTAAAGAAAGGAGCTGCTGAATTTTTCAGAGGTGAATTTCTAGCAGAATTCTGCTACATTAATGTCGGTTCGAACATCTGGTTTTTTTTTTAAAGTGTTTCCAGGGTCAAATGTCAAAACATCTGCAGAATTTGTTATGAAATATTTACAAAAAATTGGAAACATGTCTCATTTCTAGATGTAATTAGCACATTTTTATTGTTTACTGATCACTCAGTGCTCGGTCCTGAAACCAATTAAACCAAAAGTCAGCCGTAAAACAAAAAACAAAAGAATTTCATTAAAGAGCAGGAGCTAACTCCAGAAATGCTGAGTCTGGTCTGAAGAAAGATCATTGGTCTGCAGTTTTACCTTCAGCAACTGAAAAAGTTGAGGGTTTCTTACATGACATGAGCTACTTCTCAGACTTTGAAGCTGCAAAAGAGAGGCAAAACCAATATTGGAGCCACGTTTCTTTTTTGAACTGCTATTTTTATTTTTAGTCTACATATTCTGCAGATGTTACAAGAGCAAAGCTCCATCAGCCTACAATTCAGAGTTATTGTGCATTAAGAAATAAAAAAATGCACATTAGTAGGACAATATTTGATCAGCTGTAGGTCTGCGTCAAATAAAATCATGTAAATATTTGATTTGCAAAACTTAAACTGATCTGATGTCTTGATTTTGCTAAACTTTACTGTGTTTTTAAAAGTGAGGCTTGATGCTTTAAAGTTGGCCAAAATAAAGGTTTATAATTATTTTAAAAATGAGTTTTCGGCAGAAATCTCTGTTTCATTATGAAATATATTTTCTTTATGGAGTTTTCAGGCAATTCAAATTAAACTTTTATTTTGTACTTCCACAGTGTGCCGAGGCTTTTTGGACACTCGAGGGTTGAAACTAAACTGGCTTAAGAGATTAAGTGTATTATTTGATTAATTGTATAACAGTGAGTTTTTTATTCAAATGTCTGATTACTGCCAGATTTGAGAAGCTTATACGAAATGAGTGTGAAGCAGAGAGGATGAAGCTTTATGATCCTTCCGCTCGACTCTTTGTAAGGCGTCGGTTTTAGTCGTGGATTTCAGACTAGATGGGAGTAGAGGGTGTGTATGACCTGTGTGCTTCAGGCTCAGACGAAGTCCTGCATGTGGAGCTATTAGAGTAAAAGCTCCTTTAATTTGTGTTGAACTAATGCTTCTCTCTGCACACTCTGGTAGATTACGCGTCTGCTTTACCTTTCACTCTTCTTTGTCTACTTCTTCTTCTGTGTTTTCAATTTGCGATTTCTTTTAACGCACTTCCATTTCATCTCGTTTTACTTTTGCCATTTGGGCTGAGTTTTCCCCTGGCTTTGTAAGACATCTCACTCTCAGATCACTCTTTGTTCAGGAAAAGGCCAGGTGAAATGGACCCTTGGTGAATGCCTCTGATATTCTGCTGTGTGTGCTTTCATCTGGTCCGTGTGTGTGTGTGTGTGTGTGTGTGTGTGTGTAGTTAGGCAATGTTCCAAGCTCTGTGACGTAAGCCCCGTCTCTGAGAAAGCAGACAATCTGGGCGTTGGATTGTAGCCAGGATTGCTTTCGTTTTCAGTCAGCGAGATGTTACACACCGCTACACGTGTGTGCACCGCTCATGCACGCTCACATATTCATATAACCACGCAGTCACACATAATTACATAAGTTGCAAGAGTATTCAAGCATTTTCCACTTGAACTGCTTCAGTAGGATCCTTTTGAATTGTGCTTTATTAGTACTCTCTTACAACCTGCCACTTATTTACACACGAGGAGAAAACATTAGGAACGCATGATGCAACAACAGAGACATCCTCTTTTAAGGGTCTTTTTTGTGTTAGGATTTTCAAGCCTGCCAAAAGAAATGAGACTTATCTAGCAGCAACAACAAAAAAAAGGTGGATGGAGAGAAATGAATTGACCGGCTGAAAGGAGGTGTTAAGTGGCCCAAGTTAAAGAAGTCACTAAAGCAAGAGGGGTTAAAATGGACAGAATGGGATTCAGCTTCTGGTTGAGAGAAGAAAGTCCCCTGTTGCCCAGTTAAGATGCAGAGGTGGCTTGGACAATGAGCTAGTTGCTGGCGGGGCATTGATTCAGCACGAAGAGTGGCTCAATTTATCCTACTCCTTGACAGAGATGTCAACAAGCTCACTGGGGGGCTGCCGGGGTGATTACCAGTTGTACTCCCACCATTCAGCTCGTTGTGTATTCTGTTCTTCTGCACACTGCACTGTCTCCACCCTTTTCTTGTCATCAGGCCTTCCCTTTGGGACCTGCAGTGGCCTGGTCTGCTATGTTGTTATGCACTAAATAAACAAGGAGAGGCCTCTGTTTATTTACTGCTAGAAGAAGCAATGATAAACCACTGCAGATTCTCTAACAGCAACAAAGATAACAGTAAGGTTTGTTTACTGTTTGAGCCATAAAAACACATGAAAAACAATCTGTATTATATCAGGGCTTGTTATTATAGTAGAACAGTTTGCTATCAGCTTGAAATGGTGTCATGTGTGAAAGGAGAATGAAAGGTTGTTGTTGATGCATTACTGTTGAGCTGACTACAGAGGTAGTCACAGAGCTGAGTTGGTGAGTAAGTGAGAAGAAAGAGCTGAATCACCAATGAGAGTTTAAAAAAGTATCACATAAACAAGTTCTGTTTTCTTTTATTTATTAGAATCCATAAAAATACCAAAATAACACAGTTTGACACAAATTAAATGTTATTTTAGCACAAATGGTGATTCCCAAAGAGGAATTAGCTGGAAAACTGGCAGCTTCTGGGTGAGGGTTGCTGGATTTCTTCTTATTTAATTAGTCAATTAACAGTGTTTAGGTCTAGTGTTTTGCTTTATTTTCAGCTTTTATCTATATTTTCTTTATTTTTAAAACAACACAGTCAGTGTGGTTACATGTGCATCTAAATCAAGCTATGGCAATAATCAAGCTAATACCATAATCAGAATGGGAGCCTTAGTCAGACTAAGGCAATAATTCAGTTTTCTCTCGATGCATGTTATCACACTGAATGAAGTGTCATTATCAGATTTAAGGACGAGCCAGATAATAAGTAAACAGTCCAGCACATAACTTCAGAAAGCCTGAGGAATTGCAAAAAAAAAAATAAAATTGCACCTTGCTTCAGATGTAAACATCTAAAATTAGGATCCATTTTTACTCATTGCTGTGATTTAGTAGCATGGCTAGTGGGTACATAGTCGGGCCATGAACGGCTCACTCATGGGGGCGAAATCTACGTTTGTCTATCAAACTGTCTCTACATGCAATTGGACAGCGCTAGGACCAATCAGAGCAACGAACAACGTGACATACTCACCTTTACGGATGCCAGTCAATGGGGAAGTCCGCCATACACAGCTGAAGAAGCAATTACATCCTTTTTCTGAATAAATGACTCAAGTACCTCTATCTGTTTTGACTCAAAGAAGATGATGCCAAAGCCGTTTTAAACGAACTTCACTTCCATATTTGTTTTTCCTCTATCGCATCATAGAGTTGAGCCCGACCAGCAAACGTAGAGAGCTGTGATTGGCCAGACACATAACTGTTCGGGTCAGTGATATACCTGCTATTATGGAGCGTGGCTAGATGGACCTGCAGAGCAAAATCTTTTTGTTACCAGGTTGGTCTAGATTTCTAGGCGGGTGATTTAGCAGAAGCTTGGGACCACTTTCTGCAATTTAGCCCAAACAATTTGATGTTAAATGTCAGAGAAATGTTTTCTGTCTTGCAACTTTTGCTCATGGAAATGTGTCGTTGCAGTCTAAAGTTTGAACTTGTTTAGGTGAATGGGTAGACTTCAGAGTTTGGGCCTTGACTGTATGATATTTTTAGTTTCTTCTGATGTGTTCCACTCTTCAAGAAAGTAGGTTTTCACCATAATATTGATCTAATTCTGCAGTCTTTGACAACCCTTCCAGCTGTAATTCCTTGTTTTTCCTCCTTATTTATACAACAACAAATAACCGTTCTAAAAAGCCAGATCGGGGTCAGGATGTTTTTCCAACATCAGATTTGTTTTTCCTGTGAAATGTTTTTATTTTCTTGATTTTCAGGTTTTTTGGGTCTGCTCACCTTCTTCTCAGCCCCCTCACTGGCAATTAAACTTCAGTCCGCAAATGAAGATGTAGCGAGACATCGAATTACATCCAATATCCTCTCTAATGCCCAAGCATTTCTCTGCCAGCCACAAATTAGCTTACAAATTAAGGCTCTGAAGAGGGGAGGATTTGAGTTGCCAGATAAAAACCGAGTAACATCCTGCCATTGTCTTGATGTCCCATTCCAACTTGGATCCAGCTTCCTGCTTTCTCTTGATGTGTGGAGAGAATTCAGTGATTTATTTTTTTTTCCGGGCCGAGCTTCGACCAGCCATTTAATTTTTAGTTTGGAAGGACGGCCGCTTACGACAAGTTGATTAGAGCTCATCTCGCTGAAGTCGTTTCCGGTTTGATCCAAGGTTGATAATGAAGATGTTACATAGACAACCCAAGCACTGTTAATTAATGAAACTACTCAGGCTGAATTATAGACGAGGAACTTTTGATTAATTGCCTCGCCTCCTTTTTCCCCCCCTAACCCATCAGTTGGTCTGTTTGCATGGCATGTGTGCCAGAAATGGCTCTCTGTCTCCTTCTGCAAGAAATCCTGACTAGCACGCTTGTCCTGGCAGTGTAACAATTACAGAGAAGGTTTGTAATATTATCCAGTTGAATGCTTAATAATTAATATTTTCACATTGTGGGTTATCCAACACATGACAGGCAGCACGCAGCTCTTTGAGTGGTGTCCAGGGGCTCCTCTTTCGGTAGAGTCTATCAGAAAGTCCCTGCCAAGGCATCTCGTTTGACTCGCGTCTCCTGGGAGGGGTGTGCGACACGTTTAGCAAACTAAAAATAACGTGTAGGTTTTCTCTTTCTGTGGTCATCGTATCCATTAGCGAGAACATAGCTCTGGTGCTTACTCACGTGTTGGTGCATGTGTTTGTCCCATCCGCTGCTGCTGTATCACAGCCTGGTGTGGCTAATTAAAAGAATCCTGCTTGCATTATTCATGAGGCTGTAATTATACATTCCTTTTGCTGATCTAGAGCCAGACATTAAAAATAGATCTGAGTCTCATGTGCCCCGCCCTCCCAGGCCCCGCTTTACTTCTTTCTTTCTGTGTTTTGACTAGTCTTTCCCAGCTCCGCTCTATTTATACGTCCTCATCAGAACGTCTCCATCTCCCTGTCACAGGCTTTTGTGTTTGAAGGCCTCCCTTTGTTCTTTTCCATCTTTCCTTCTCATCTCCTCCCGCCTTGTCTTCATTTGTGCTCATGCCGATGTTCCCGTTCGGGATTCAGGCAGAACATTTGCCTGACAAGAGTCTTCTCTCACATGGCGCTGTCTCGTGACCTCTAGTCACATCAGGCCAGAACGCAAACCTGAATTTTTAGAATCTGCGCTGACAAGTTCACAGAGAATTATTATTTTCACTTTTTAGTTTAAACTTGGTTGACATTTAAAATTCACACCTTTTGTACATTAAAATGTACATTTCCAGTGAGTTAAAAGTGGCTGGGGTGTACACACTAAAGCAACCAGGCACATTATTTATTAAAAACAAATGAAAGCCTGAACTTCCTGTTATTTTCTGCTGTGGAATCAACATTTAGTGTGTTTGCTCGGCTGCCAGAAGCAAGTGTAGGAAGATTTCAGCTCTCCACATGCAGGTGATGAGCTTTAGAGAATACATCCGTGCACATATTTATACTCTGATGCAGAAAATGTGAGATTTTTGTAAGATCCACCAGTCAGAGTTTTTTTTCCCCCCATCCAAGTAGATAAATCCGTTCTTTCTTCCTCTCGGCGATGCTCGTAATTGTTCTCAGACTTGTTGCAGAGAGTAAAAAATAGATCACTGCCTTGCAGCTAAAACTTCATTACCTCAACTTTTTGTTTTTAATGTTACGATCTGTACATCAGTCACACGTGTCTTTTGGTTTCTACATTGTTGAGTGTCTGTTATTTTATAACCCAAACAGCCAAAAGCTGACAAGCCTCCTCACACGAGCATTACTCACTCTGTCCTCACAAGAATCCACAGAGGAAGCAAATAAATGAGAATTGCTGTGGAGGAAAAAAAAAAAGGCTGCTTCCATGGATTCAGCAGCAAAAATGTCCCTGGAAGGATAATAAAGCTGTAGTGTTTGTTTACCTTAACATGTGTTATTGAGGAAATGTATTTTTGTATAGTTGAAGACAAGGAATGAATGCCGTTTAAAACGTTTCTTACAATATAAAACAAAACATGATCAAACAACAAAAAAATTAAATATGGATTAAAACAAATACATGCTATAAATAAAATATATGAATTAAAGTTTTATTATAGAATAATTTATTCAGTATCCAGCTCTACTCAGACTGAATACCACTGTGATCTCGTTCTTGATGCTCCTAACCAGGACTTCTCAGAATTGATATTCTAAGTTCCAAATCGGATTTCTAGATGAGGTCAAAAGGTTCAGAACAACTAGAGATGAACAAATCCCTTTCATTAGGGCAGCAGTAGCTCAGGAGGTAGAGCGGGTTGTCCAGTAATCGGAAGGTCACTTTGCCTGCAAGAGTTTGCTTGTAAAATTAAGCTGCACAAAAATAACCACGACACTTCCTGTATTCTTGCATCTTGATCTGTGAAAAGACAATAACTGTACTAGTACCTCAGTCTAGACTTTGCATTGACTATTATATTATATTATATTATGTTATATATCATCTTATATTATATAATTTTATATTATATTTTATTATATTATATCACCAAACACATCATCTCTATTAATTTATCTCCTCAAAAACTTATTTTCTTCCTTTTATCTTTTTATTTTAATCCTTTAATTATCTTTTAACAACATACCTACTTTAATTCATCCATTTCCTGGTGTGTTTCTTTTAATAGATTTTGTTAAATTTTGTTATTGACAAGGAGACCTTATGCTGAACACATTCTTAATTGCTTGTAAATATCACATTTTCTTGCAAAAATGGCAAATAAAGGACCTTGAATCTTGGTAACGTGCAGCTGTGATCTGCAGAAGCACTTTAAACATAAATAACTTAAATATTGGAGATGCACACAACAAACATTGGTAGTGTAATACATTGAGTAATAATCAGCAAGATCAACTTACGTTTGTATTGGCCTATCTGGATTAGATTTTGAATGCACCGTTGCTGATCAGAAATAAAAAAATAACAATTGCTAAGTGCTAATTCATGCTAGCAATAACAGATCCTCCAGGAGAAGCTCTTCAGTTTCTGAAGATAGAATGGAATGATCCTGAATCAGTATCAGCTGGTCTGAGATTTTGAAACTGGAGTCCATTTGTCTTTAAAGCTCTGCTTTTCTTTTGATGACTCATATAAAGGACACTGTTCTCTCTCGTGCCTGAAGGATGGCAAGTGGATGCTTTTCATCCTTCAGCTAGCTTGCTAAAGTAACATCAAGCTGGAAAACAGAAGCTCTTAAATGTTGTGTTATGAGCTGCATCGGCTGTCAGTCTTCCTGTAGTTGCATCTTAATCTTGAACCAGGATCACCAAATAAATAAAAAACAAAAGTATTTTAGTAAACATGTTTTATAAACCTGTCAGCTCAGTCCACTTTATATCCAGATGAGCGTCTGGACTTGAAGACTTGCTGCTATAACTCTACTATGATCAACCTAATAAAGAAGTTCCACAGACGTCTTATTTCAGGCCGAATGAAGTTTCTCTATGCGTGCGTCAGCGTGCCTCCTCGCTGCAGCACTCCAGGGCTGAACTGTTCTTCCTGCTTTTGAAGCTGTTCTGTTGCTTTGCGCCGCTGATGTTACCGATGTTGTTGCTCCGGCTGCCAGGATTCACGAGGGTTACAGGGGAATTCAGAATTTTAACGTCACGCCTCACTGAAAATGTTGAAGAGATGGATTGAGTGAATGAAGAGACGAAAAAGATTGCGAGAGACGGGGATTGAATTCACTGAGCAGTGAGTTAACACTGTTTGATCTTCATCTTGATGTCTTCCTCCTGCACAGTATGACTTAACAACACTTTTGTCGTAGATTCTGTGTTTGTCTTTTTCATGTGCGGACTGATAATAGAATGAGATATGTGGTTATGAATAAATAAGATAAGAAGGATGGGGAAGAAACCGAGACGCGAGGCAAGTGGAGAAGCTGAGTAAAAAAATAAAAACAAGGTTGAATCAGAGTTCAATACATGCGGGGTTAGAATGCACATTATTGAAAAATATCTATTAATATTTAAAGTGCATGCACTTCTAACTGAATTTATGTCTTAGGGTGATTCTTACAGTATTTGCGGAGCATCTTTTTGCAGTTTCTGAAAACGTTTGTGTAAATGTTTATGGTTGCAAACTCAAATATAGGTGTTTTGTGGTTAATGGCTGCATGCATTTGTATTTTTGGTTGATTTAATTTAATTATCTGTTAATTCTCATAAAATAAAATGTGCAGTGCATCTATAATCATCATTTCCAGATATAAAGAAAAGGTGTTATCTCTCAACCCAGAAAGACTAAATGGATAATCCATATTGGATATTCCTAATCTGTCTGAATGAGAAGTCTTGTACAGATAGATGTAGATGGTCACAGCAGATCTTCTCTGGTGGAGGGGATTCCTGTGTCCTGCTCCAAACTACTGCACTGCATTTTTTTCCACAAACACTGATCCCAGGGCAGAGTTCCAGTCCTGATGTAGAGCATTTGGGGTTAGGGAGCAGTGGTGGAAGGCAGATCACAGATCTGTGCCTAAGGGTGATGAACCTGCAGAGCCAGTGCCTCGGGGAGAGAAAGCTGAGCCAGAATAAGCTTTTACCATCTGCCAGCAGTGGTTTAGCACTTTTGAAAGATCAAGTTTAAAAGTGAGAGGTATGCAGGTGAGAACATCTCTTTTTGATCCTGTGGTCGCCTGTAGTGGATTTTGCTTCCAGATGGAAATTAATCCAGTAATGATTTTTAACCACTGTGTGGAGGACAAATCTGTGTGTGTGTGTGTGTGTGTGTGTGTGTGTGTGTGTGTGTGTGGATGTTGTGGATGTTTGTTGTTAGCAGGTGAAGGCTTTAGGTGAAGGCTTTAAAGAGTTTCCTCTGAAGCCAAACACAAGCAGGGTGTTATCGCTCTGTCTCTGTTTGCTTTGAGTTTCTGATTGAGAAAATCAGAAATCAGTCTGACTGTCGGGGTGGTCCTGCTCGCCTATCTGCTCTTTCTATGATAAAAGGAGCTCCAATCAACTTCTTTGAAAACAGGATGTGAAAAGACTTTCACAAGTCGTCATTTCTCCTCAGATGTAGGGGTTTCCTGCCTGTTTTTAGGCTCTATAAAGAAAAGAAAATGAGGACAAACATGGAAATGAGGCACAATAGATTCCTTCAAGTCAAATTTTTATAAAGGTTTTCTATGTTGTGAAAATGCATTTTTAATTTCTTTATATTAGTTCTGACGTGCATTTTTCAGAACATGTTGTGCATCCCAAAGAAATCAACCCAGAATGACCAAATACTACACTCCATCCATCCATCCATCCATCCATCCATCCATCCATCCATCCATCCTCCGCTTATGCAGAGACAGCAGATTAATTGGAGAGGCCCAGACTTCCTTCTCCCCAC
>SSNS01000413.1:209909-220369 GCA_006937985.1 Aphyosemion australe | reverse complement strand
CCCTACATCAATTTCAAACCTTAATAACTTCTACAAACAAGTTCACAACTGTACCAAACTTTCTATGTGTCATCACACTAACACTGCCTACACATTCATGTGGTCATTTGTTGAATCTGCAACAGCGCCCCCTACATCAATTTTAAACCTTAATAACTTCTACAAACAAGTTCACAACCGTACCAAACTTGCTATGTGTCATCACACAAACACTGCCCAAACATTCATGTGGTCATTTGGTGAATGTGCCACAGCGCCCCCTACATCCATTTTAAACCTTAATAACTTCTACAAACAAGTTCACAACCGTACCAAACTCGCTATGTGTCATCACACAAACACTGCCTACACATTCATGTGGTCATTTGTTGAAATTACTTTAGCTCCGCCCCCTTAGAGACAGTTTCCTCTAACTCAAACACGCAATATCTGATTCTCACAAAACTTCACATGAATGACATTTGTACACCCAAGAACTGATCAAAAGGATTTTTTTTCATATTTAGAAACGGTACCCCCTAGATTTTTACAACCAGCTATATCTCCATAATGCAACATCAGATCCACACCAAATTTTGTGTGCTTTGTTTTGGGTCATTGTTTAACACATCGGTTTGGTTACTGTACACCCCCCACCCCCCCAAAAAAGGGAGCAGTTATAACATGTGTTTAAAAGCTTGGCTTCTCACACAATTTTAAACACCGGTACTGAGAGCTCAGTAGAGCACTACTGACTGTTTTAGAAGATCACTCATTACACCACCTACTGGTGACATGCAGTTTATTAGCAAGCTCATAGGACAAGTTGAGGAGGGGTTGAGATGCTGATGATGTGGTGGTGCACATTGGTCTATGACACATGGCCACCACCTTGCGCCACGGGGCAGGCCCCTTTTAAAATTTCTTCAGGAATTTTCTAGTTGAATTTGATGTCTTTAAATGATCAAAAATATACCAACTCAAACCATAATTAATGACCTGTAATATTCTCTGTGCATAGGGCTACCATGAATAGTAAAGTAAATTTTAATAAGGCGATAATTTTTTGGTTTTATTTTTTAAATGTTGCAGCCATACCTCTAGTATCCTTTACATTCGTTAGTCAAGTTCTAGTTAAAGCTACAATGGCAAATCAGCAGAACAAGCTAGCTTAACATTCTAACATAACATAGCTATAGATTTATTATGGAGATTAAAAAAAGAAAAAAATGAATAAAGTGGTTCCCTCGAACTTGGACTGAAACCAACAGTTGCATCATCCGGTTGACCATCTCACCCAACTGCTTCACTTTTGCGCTTCCCTGGGTCCTCCGTTCATTAAGCGCTCGCATATTTAGCAACAGAACACCACTGGTGTGAGAGGTTCTCCGCTCAGTAATATCAGAGAAGGAGAAACAGCCGGCTGCTACCACTTCAACTTTAGAGTCCCAAAAAGAATTTGAAGTCACGAACAACAAAAGACATTTGGAGCTTAAAAAGGGTGACTGGTGTTTAGCACGCTCTCGTTTCCTCTGGCAATGCATATTCCGGTATCCGGCGGACGTGGCCTAGGGATGATACCCGACGGGAGGGGTGAGAGTTCCATGACAGTGTTTGTGTTTAAACGCTAGCTTGTTTTTGGATTTGCTAATGCAGCTTTAATGGTAGGAGTCCGTGTCTGCTTCTCAAAAAAAAAACATAATCTCATATAAAGATGGATGTTCAAAGCTTGTTTACTTTTATATGTTCACATAAATCCGTTCATGCGGAGATGCAGCATTAGACAGATTAGAGAAATATTAAACTCATGCCTAACTCATGCAAAACAAAACCATTCCCATCACCTGTTTGTCTTTTTCCTCCCGACTTTATACACCAGCTCTATTTTAATGCTGGGGAATGACTTAGTAAATCTAGCTACTTTTAAAGTCATTGTGTTTATCTGTTCAGTCTCAGGACAGCCTTATGTCTCCCGTCTCCGTGTTGTGCTTTGAACTTGGTGCACAAAGTGATTGTAAAATCATAATGTGTGTGTTCCCTGAGCACATTTCTATCTTGCTAATGTGCCCTCTGCTCGAGGAGACACAAGCACTGGAGGAAGATGGAAAGCGAGGCGAATAATTCTGTTAACTTTTCTTACGTTTGCAGACATATTTTCTCTTTAATGTGTTTATCATGACTCATGAGCCTCACTGTAGTGGCCATTAACATATGATTATCATCGCCGAGATAATGGGGTTGTCTGTTGTTCCCCACTTCCTCTCAGCTGCCTCATCCACATTTCCAAATCCATTCTTTCTACATCTTTAATCTTCCTCTGTTTAGTATTTCCGTCTTATCTCTG
Source organism: Aphyosemion australe (assembly GCA_006937985.1). Lineage (NCBI taxonomy): Eukaryota > Metazoa > Chordata > Actinopteri > Cyprinodontiformes > Nothobranchiidae > Aphyosemion > Aphyosemion australe. The sequence continues at coordinate 218,046 of SSNS01000413.1, read as the reverse complement.
TCATCTCTCTCTCACTCGTTCACTTTTCCATGCGACTCCCCTCTCTGCCCCGTAGCCCTTCAACATCCCCAGCTAACGCCTCACGCCCACTCATTGTGCTCCAATACTGCTTAATTATCTGTGGCATTTCATTTGAATAATGTGCAATCTTTTACTTTTCCCTTTATATTTTTCACACTTCTCAGATTTTTTTTTCTTCTTCTTCCACTTCCTCCTTTTCTCTCACCTCTGTGACATCTGCATGGTGTCTAATTTCGTAGTTCTGCCCCTGTCTCACTGACTCTACTCAGTAGGAAACGGGACTAAAACGTATCAATGTGGAAATTAGCAATAAGCAAATATTGTTTTAGAATCCATCCATTTGTTTTTGTACCACCTTGGTCCGGTGCATGGTTGCGGTGTCTTCAGCGACCTGTTGGTGAAAGGGTACGTTCTCCACTAGTCCATCACATAGAATCAGAATCCTATACATACATGCACAAGCTATCGCCTAAGGCTAATTTAGAGTGTCTATCATACTTGGTTTTTGTCTGAGAATAAAGCCAATTAGACCCCACCCCCCCAAAAAAAACTTTCACGAGAAGAAAACATGCAAACTCCTAAAAGGAAAGGCCCCATCCAGATGTTTTCTGTTTTCAACTATAGAGTAGAATTATAAATCTAAAAGCACGGTGAGCTAATGCATCCAAATACATCCCAAAACAACTAAGTAGATATGTTCCTGTTCTGTTATTGGTCAAATGTAGAAAGTTGCATACATAAAGTTACTCTAAGTAAGTCTTTAGGGCTGTTGAGTCAATCTGATGCTTGCTCTACATTTATGAGCTCCCCATACTGCATGAGAAATGTTATCATAACATTAAAGCTCAACAGTAAAACAAGAGGCCGTTGCCAAGTTGGAGCACAAAAGGAGAATGGCGGTCTGTGAGGACCAGCGTTGGATCATCAAATGCATCCACGCTCAGATCTAAGGATGCACCACAAACTTTCAGCGCAAGAGTACTTGCATTGCAGATACTTGGTACTGATACGTGTGATAATAAATGCAGTTACTTAGATGAGGTCCTGCCTCAAGTGGAGGCGTTCAAGTATCTCGGGGTCTTGTTCACGAGTGAGGGAAAGGTGAAGCGGGAGATGGATAGGCGGATTGGTGCTGCGTCTGCAGTGATGCTGTACCGGTCTGTCATGGCGATTTGTTCTGCTGTGCGGTGCTTTTCCCAGCTTGTTTTGTTCTATTAATCCTCGAATAATTTATTGATGCCAACAGTTTTGCTTTCCACATGCAACATGCATAACAAAGTATTGTGTTACAGAGACCTGGCATAGCAAAAGTGAACCAGTTCATGATGAATCCACCTATTGCCATCCCAGCACCATAACATTGCACGCTACTATGACGTTGTATTGCTATACTTTCATGAAGAAAACATCACCATTCCAACTTAAGAAAAGCTTGGTAACTTGATTATACCATTTCTATCCGTGCCATTATAAAGCATTCGTTTTACTTGCGTTCCATCCATTAGTAAGCTCAGATTATAAAAATAGATGTTCAGAAAAAAAACAAATGATCTATTGTTGTTTTCAAACCTTCGTAGAGGCCAGAAGAAAATCCATTAGCAGCATAAACAGACATCTGTTCTCTATTGCCTCATGTTTGTTTCAGTTTTAAGTAAGCTATCTGTTGCTTGAATCCTTTAATGCGTTCGCAGCTCTGTGGTCCCTGGCAGAAAATTGATTGGTGCTGTTGTCATGGCTCCCCCATATCAAATGCACACCCCACTTTGTTCCACTGAAAGTGTGCTCTTTGTGGTGTCCCTGCCTGTCTTCTTCATTGTTTGTGACTGATCATTTAACTAAGGATACCCAGGGACGTTAAGTAAAGCAAAGCAGGGAAGATGCTTCTGTGGTTACGTAGAAAACCACAGGATTTGTTTGAGCTTTGACAGAATATTTGTAAAGGAAATCCCAACAGAAGCCTCTGGCAGCGTGTATCAAACGCTCAAATCTCTCCACTTGTGTTGTAATGTAGAAGGTTATGCTTGTTGAGTTGCATCATTCAAATTAACTCCCTCTGAATTTGTGTGATGGTTCAATGTTTTCACTCATATTTCTGGATCAATAATTAGCTCCATTCAGCGTCTGACTTTTATAAAAATCATTAGTTTTTTGCCATTTCCGATTAAAACGGCATTACAGCGGTTTAGTTCATTATAGGAATCAATAGCACAAAATGAATTCTCACTTACTGCCTTTATGACTCGAATAAACCCCAGACGGGCTGTTTACTTAGGTAACCGCCAACGCTTCAGAAGTCATTATGGGGTTTTTGAACTTGAGTTCACGAGTCATTTGACATTAATCTGGCCGATACACATTACCTGGTGCAAAACCAGCAAAAACTTCCACACATTCTGTAGCTTATTAGTTCATTCAAGTGCAAACTTCTGACTTTTTCTTTTCTCTTTTTGCAGGTCTGGTAAAGCTCGGAGTCCACTGTGTAACGTGCCAGAAAGTTGCCATAAAGATTGTCAACCGTGAGAAGCTCAGTGAATCAGTACTTATGAAGGTATGTGGACAGGTTAAACCATTAAGACATGAGATTTGATCAGGTTAGCAGGACTGTTGCTGAAGCAACAGAAAGAAAAAGGTTTTGTTTTCATTTTTGTAATAAACGTATCAGTTGAGGAATGCGGGTCCTTGAGTGCCTCGGTCCTGCATGCATCAGATGTATCTCTGTTCCTGCACGTCCACATCAATGAACAGGCTTCTTCTGTTTACGATGAACAGATAATTCAACCATTGAATCACATGAGTTGCAGCTGGAAAACAACCAAATCCTGCAGGATTGTGGGCCAGCATTGGAAATCACAGCTTTTATTTTGATGCTGTTTTTTCAGATTTTCTCAAATGTAATCAACACATTTTAATAATGCATCATTATTAGAAAAATACTTAAAATGGTTTGAAGGTAAAAAACCTTACACATTGTTTCCACTCTGCAAAACATAATTGACATCATATACATTATAGATTGTGTTGAACTATAATTCTAAAATGTGTCATTTTGCATTATTTACATTCATAATATCAATTTCCCAAAGAGTTCCAAACAAACTTGGACACAAAAAAGATGGATCTCCATTCCATCAAATACCCATAGAGAGAACTGTTTGTACAGTGATGACAGAGCAGATGTTGACATTGCAATATTCAGTGATAATATTGCAATCACAATACAAGCAGTTCAATCTTTTCTCCAACCACCTGTGATGTGTTTAAAATAATGTGCAATATTGATTTATGTTTAAAGGGATATTCCTCCCAAAATGAAATTTTGTCTGTTGATATATTTGCCAGAGTTGGATAAGTGGGAAAAACTATTTTTAACCAGCCCAGTCATTCTCCTGACCCGGCTGTACCACTTTAGCTTTAGCTTAGCATAAAACACAGTAAGTGAATGGATCCAACTAGCATTGTAAGTAAAATTAGTCAGTAGTGATCCCAATTGTGCTTGGAGACCTAAATAAACTGACTGCAAGTGAAAATGAAGACGTTAGCAAACCGGCATAAAATACATACGCACAAAATTTCAATTTTGGGTGGAATATCCCTTTAAAATTGAGAGATTGTGGTTTGATTTTCTTTTTAAAGGCTAATATTCAGTGTTTGGTTACTTGTGCTTTCAGTCTCTGTTACATTTTGTCAAAACTAACTGGAAGTGTTTGGGAAAAATCAAGTTGACCCAGAATTGATGGTAAAATTTGATCGTTATTCTCCTTTGAATGTTCAAATTGGAGATGGCATCCTTCTGATCATTATTGTCTATAGTGAAGCAGACCCAATGTCACATTCTGTTGGACTGTTAATTAATTTTTCACACATTCCATCCCTCTATCTCAAAATGCATTTAAAATGGTGCTTGTTAGTATCAGAGCAGCCGAGGAGTCCAGCTCGCTCATGGAACCCATCTTAGCCTGATGGACAGCTGACATTTAGAAATATCAGATTGTTTAAACAAATTAAGGCTTCAGCCAAAACAGACATCTGATTAAGCAACATTTGCTTAATATGAGTGATGTGTAACATAAGGCAATAAATCACATGATGAGTAGAAACGCTAATGACAGCTGGTCCACGAGGCAGAACATTTCAGATTTTACACTCCTGATCAGGAAACAGAAATTCTGGGGCATCACTGTCAGAAACTGAGAGTCTGAGACTAAAAATACCATGCCCTCACGCTGAAGACTTGAAACGCAGCTTTTTATAGTTTTCTAGTTTCAGAAAGATTTTTTAAGGCATACAGTAACTTGTTTCTTTTTGCTCCTTCTTATAACATCGCTGGACTCCTGCTGCGAAGATGTTGTCGGAGTCCGCTCAAAATAGTCATTCTGCAGAATAGTGTCTCGCACGTTGATGGAATAGTTATGAAGAAACTGAAAGACCAGAAAACCATTTTACAACATTCTACAACTAGAGCATCTTCTTTCTCGGGACCCAAGCAGAGAGAAGTGCTTACTGTAATTGTTGCCTTATGAGGTGGAAAGGCGGAAGGAAATGGTTTTGCTCACATTGCAGGTCATCTGAAATTTGAAATTCCATCAGTTTTGCATCATTTCATGCTGTAACATCATTAGACCTCCGATGAAAAGCTCTCTGTGCTCAGATGTTGCTGTTTGATAAACAATCTGTATTAATCAACTTCTTACTGTGTCACCGTCTCCCGGAGTCCCCTTCTCACACTTCACTGCTCCACTCTGGAAATATTCCTTTTTCTGTTTCTTATTTCGCCTGATGTGCAGGCATATTTCCATACTGGGGGGGGATGGCCACTTCTTTTTCCTCTGCTCTGACAGAAGTATTATTAGCTGTAGCAGAAGTGGTTGGTGGAACAGCTGTAACCTGTGACAGCAGTAAGGTACAGCTAATACTGACAGGTCTCCGACAGGACGGAGGCTTCTGCTGAAGCTGCAGTTCAGAGCCAATTACTGAACTCAGACTCTGTCATTCGCCCCTTAACTGGTGATCCCAAGGTGGTGTGTGTGTGTGTGTGTGTGTGTGTGTGTGTGTGTGTGTGTACCATGCAGATGTGTGTTCATGTCTTCCTTTCTCTAGAAACTGATTTAAAGGTGAGCGAGGAACGATTTAATTTAACTTAAATTTATTAACATGACTTAAATGAGCCAAAATTCACCAAATCTATTTATTTTACTTGTGAAAAAATGTTCAGATGTCAGGATTTTCTTCCCAGATGGTGAATCAGATGGTAAGATTTTTAAATTGAAGCCTGGTTATTTGAAAGTAAGATTAAAAAGTAAAATCGCAGTATGAGTTTATAAAATTTAGACATGAAGTCTAAAGCACAATTTAAAACAGCAGTTGACCAAAGTGCTGAACAATGTTTAAGAGAAAACGCATTAAGACAAATAACACGATAAAAGTAATAATAAAAACAACAATAAAAACCACAGTAGGGCAATAAGACAATAATAAGACAGTCAAATGATTAAGAACACCCAAAAGCTAAAGAAAATAGATGTTTTCAAATTGGATTTTAAATCACTGTGGAAGTGGTTAAATAATATAAATGTTATTCCAGAGTTTTGGGGCTGCTACAGCGAATGCCTGATCACCATTTTTGATGCTTGCAGACAGTTAAAAGCAGTTGGTTTGCTGATCCAAGACACCGAGCTCTATTATAAGGAGAATGGAGCTCAGTAATATATGTGAGGGTCAGACCATTAAGAGCTTTAAAAACAAATGGCAAAATCTTAAAAACCATATTGATTGATTGATATTTGACTGGGAGCCAGTGCAGGGACATTAAATGATGCTCTCTCTTTTCTTGGTTCCAGTTATAAGTCTAGCTGCTGATTTTTGCACCATCTGCAGAAGCATCAAGGTGCACTGGGATAGACTGAAATACAGGACATTACAACAATCAAGGCAGGAGGAAATAAGAGCTTTAGTTACAGTTTTCAAGTGTTGGAGGGATGGGAACTGTTTTATTTTGGCTATTCTCCTTAGTTGAAAAAAGCATGATTTAACTACGAAACATATGTCTTTCAAATAATAATTCCATCCGTCTGTCCCTCCCTCCCTCCCTCCCTCGCTCTCTCCTTCGGGTCGTGTGGGCAGCAGCCTAAGGAGGGAGGCCCAGACCTCCCTCTCCCCAGCCATTTGGGTCAGCTCTTCCAGGGGAATCCCAAAGCGCTCCCTGGCCAGCCGAGAGACATAGTCCCTCCAGCCTGTCCTGGGTCTTCCCTTGGGTCTCCTCCCAGTTGGACATACCTGGAAAACCTCACCAGGGAGACGTCCAGGAAGCATCCTAACTAGATACTCGAGCCACCTCAAATAAAAATGTAGAATCAAAAATTACCTCAAGATTTTTTGCATTTTTGTGAACATGCACTGCTAGATTTCCTAGTTGACTGGTTGCTTGACTTGTTATACTCTGTACCAAAAATATCTTGTCCTCATTTAACTGGAGACAAGTGTTAATTGAAGTAATGGATTCTGAATTTCCAAGGTTCAATGGGAAATATAATTGTGTATCATCAGCATAAGAGACATAAATGCAAGAAAGATTTTATTAAGTACTTTTTTTGGCTTAAAATGTTTTGATTGCTTTGTATGAATCTCCTAACGCTTTGATGTCCACTGCAATGGATGTCTTTAGATTAATTATTGTTTTAATGTTTGCTGTCTACTCAATGACTTCCAAACAATTTGAGAAGTTAAAAACAGTAACAAGACATTTTTTTGTTTATGATGATCTGGAGGATAACCTCTTTAGAATCAATTTCAAGATCTTATGCAATATTTTCACTAGTTTGCATCACAGTAACATTAATCACTCAGATCTCCTATTTGGAGTTCCGTGCTGCTGCTGGTCAAGTGTTTCTGGCTTACATGCTGCAGACACTTCCTCATATTCCAATTGTTTTGCACTCCACAGTCTGTTGAGTATCTTCTTTCTCTTCTGTCTGTTTGCCTGTCAAACTGTCAGACTGATCGGGCTGCAGAGTCTCCTGCAAGGCCCCGGCTGTGAAATGTCACCTTTTAATATGATAATGCTTCTGGTCCCCATGGTGCCATTAGGGGAGAATCTGACTCCCCTGGACAGATCGGTGTGTGTGCACGGCGCTGCTGAGGACACAAATTTAGAGTGTGCATGCACACAGGTATTACAGACATGAAGAATGCACCTGTACAGAAACACTCATAAGGAAAAGTGTATGACATGTGCCATACAGACACATTACTATGTCCGTGCACGATCTCATCCTCCATGACCCGTGTCATCGCTCTCCGTCTGTCCTCCTCCTGACTGGCCTTGAGAGTCAGAGGTCTGTGGAGATGACAAGACAGGTTGAATTAATTGTCTTAAAGGAATTTGGCAGAGAGCTCCTTCTTTCACTCACTGTGTTGAACTTTCTGTGAGTAATGTTGAACTCTTTCGGCCTACGGGCTATGAACATACTCAATGACGTGTTTATCAGTGAACTTCGTACCAGTTTAACGAGGGAATAAACCTTGACGACTTCAAAGAAGAGTTCAGTGATTCTTCTTTGTTTCTGAGCATAAAACATAACAGTTGAGGTACTTGAATAATAATATGCATCTCTGTCTGTTAGAAGTGGCGGCCTGTCGTGTTTTGAATGAGGAGATAGAAGCAGACGCATAAAGAATCATAGCATGTGCACATATGACAGAATGTCAGCAGTCTTTGCCACTGAGGCTAAACAGAAAGGAGCACGGCAATCCGATCCTAAGTAATGTAGAGAACCAACCCTTACTCTGCATGTTTGTGTGTGTGTGTGTGTGTACACACATGCGCGTCTCAAGGGAGTGGTCCATGTCTGTCTGCTGCTGCCATGTCTCTGTGCCAAGGGCCTGTGAGGATGAGAGACAGAGATAGAGGGAGGTAGGGGTGAACGAGAGCAAGGCTCTGAGGAGAGAGACGGACATGCTGTGAGAGACCCCGCTGAGGCAAGATAACAAGGACACCACATATCTACTTACATTTCCTGTCAGAAGTGAGTGTGTTTCTTCATTGATCTGCCGATGTGACTTTCACACATTTGGACTGGCCAAGTCGTTGCTGCCTAGAAGAGGAAAATCTCTTCAATCT
>SSNS01000413.1:195296-207601 GCA_006937985.1 Aphyosemion australe | reverse complement strand
TGAGACCTCGGTCTGTCTCCTGAGCTGGCGAGCGTCGACTCCTGTGGCACCGGTTGCACCACGCGTCTCCTTCCGATGAAGCCTCACCGCGTAGGTGGTCCGACTGACCACTTTGCTGTGCTGCTTTCTTTTGATGACCTGTAGCCACGCCCAGTTGATGTTGTCCGACGACGTCGATGAAGATGACCCTGATGAGATGATCCTGATGATACTCCAGCCGGAGCAGCAGCCGTCGTGAGCACTTTGACCAAGGCTTTCAGTGCTTCGTTGTTCAGTCTTTAGTCATGAGTCCAGTCAGTCTAGTCATTGGTTGTTCCAACCTCAGCTCACGTCTGTCAGAGTCTTGTTGTTTGTCCTTTAAACTCTGTGCTTTGTCACAAGTCCTGGAACCAGTCTGTTAGTCAGTCCCTTGTCCATTACTGTCATACTGGGGCTTGAACCTAGAATAGTCTTCCTCTGCATGTTATAGGGAATAATTATCGCGCTATTTCTTTTCGCCCCCCTTCACGCCATTTTATTTATTGTACTCCCTTTACACCTCCCCCTTTTTCTGAAACAGAACCATCCGTAGTTCTGTTCCAGAAAACTCAAAAAACGAATTAGTAAATTTTGGAATTTAAAATTTCTATCGGCTCTGTCCAAATAAAACACATAAATCCTCCACGAGACCTCCAAACATTCCACACCACATCCAGCCACAGACAGATAAGCTCCAACAAGTCCAGTTCACCACACAACGCCATAAAACCATCACACATGTCAAAGTTCACTGACTCCTCCACACTCACACTCAAACAGTCAAAGGCTCATTCTAGATTATATGATTTCACTTCAAATTGTTTAAGTCACACCGTCATGTTTTTGTATTGCATCAGATAATTTAAAGTTCATAAGTTAAATTGAGTGTTTTGTTGTCTCTCTAAGTGAATTGTATTATTTGAGCAGAGTTTGTCCTGCTTGAAAGATTAGCAGCTTGTTTAATTTAGTCCTGTTTGTTATATGTTAGCCTCTATGTTTTGGTACAGAGCAGTTAAACACGACTGGCACCAAGGACGTCGCACAGACCAAATGCAACTCTCACTCCAAAGTAAAAAGGAATTTCAGAGAAAAGTACCGTAAATTATAGAGAAATAGGATAGTTTTGTGATTATGAGTTTCATAGATTTTGTTCTCGGACTCTAAAATGCTTAATTTTATGAATTCCTCTGTTTGTACACCTTTAATTTAGGATTCAGTAATATGTTTCCCGTCTTTCAGGACTAATAAAGTCGTTCTCAGATTAACCAACTGTTTTGCAATTTAGCCATTAAATAGTTCACTAATCAATCAGTCCTGGTAAATTTGTAAATCTGCATCCCCACTCTGAAAGCACTCCCCCCTGAAACAACAACACCAGCAGGCCAACGCCCACTCAGACTCTGTCATGTCTCCCAACCAGCAGCAGCAGTCAACTGACCAAGTCCCTAAGCTTACATGCAGTGAGCACTTTCCACCACTAGGGTCAAACCTAAGAGCCGTCACACGGAGTAGATCGTAAAGTCCATTTGGTTTCAAGTTGTTAATGACCCCAGCCAAAGGTCATATTTCGTTGCATGTGCCTCCTCTCTGTCAGGAGGCTGGCCTCCTGTTGTTATCAGTTTTGAGTCCATAACCGCAACTTCTTTCACAGTCTGTTCAACTTTGGTGTTGGTTTGCGTTCAGTTCACAGTTCATGATGTGATTCATAGGGGCGATGGCAGACCCCCTTTCAGCCTCAGCTGAAGCAGCCTTTTGACTTATGCAGCAAAGTCCATGTGCAGGGCTCCATGCTATGACCCCCAGGCCTTCACCCAGTGAAACAAAGTAGCTCACTCCATGATCAATTAAAATATCACCCTATCTTTAATATATGATTAAAGAGAAATGACAGAGTCCAGAGAAAAAGTCAAACCAGCCAGCATCATCATCGCAGCAAGGAACACCAACAACAGGGCCACAGATTATGCACTAATCAAGAAATTAAATCATCCAATTTAAAAACATGCAGCTAAAAATCCTCTGTTCATTCAGCAAAACTTTTACTCCTGATGTTTAGATTAAATCCATGCATAATAGGAACTTATATTATTTACTTTACTTGGCCTTATTTAGAAATGGAAACCAAATTCAAGAATGTTTATTAGAAAGTGTACTACAGTTGTTTACAAATTAGCAGACCTTTAACTTCGCCATGAGAGATTACATATAAGTCTCAGCGCCATCACATGACCTCCAGCAATCATTGAACCACCCTGTGTTTAATCTTTTATATTTCATCCTAATTATGATGGAAACAGGCACAATTTGATGTCCTTCAGAGAAATTAACCTCTATCATCAGTCAAATAGATATGTCTAATCAAATACTGCAATTAACCTTCTGTTATAGACCACATATGTATTTTATCAGCCTAATTTGCAAATGAATTTGTCATGTGCAGACAGTGTGACTCTAGATTATCTTTTTGAATTATCTGTTTCTGTATTGTTCAAATTTAGGAATAGAATTACCGTCTCCTGCATCATTTTATATTAACCATTTAACTTTCCAAAGTTTAACTAATTTGCAACACTCCTTTATTCTGCTATTTTATAATGTTTATGTAAATGTTCCAACTGATTATTCTCCGCTCCAGATTAACTTAATGTATCTGTTGTGAATGTTCTTGTAATCATTAATTTTTCAGATTTCTTTATCTATTCATTTATGTATTTTTCATTTTAGTAGCTATTTGCCTAATTAAGTAATTATCATGAGTTTGTGCTGTTCACTTTGCCGAATTAAGGTTTTTTTGTCAATTTTCCGTTGATAATTTTGCCATTTAACTTATCAATCTTCACGTGTGGGTCTTTTATTCAATTCACATAGCACAAAACGTCAATTTGGGGCCAAATTACGCTTTTCCTATATAGGCACGTTATATCAGCTTTAACTCGAGACTGACACAACCTCTGTAAAGAACATTTTTCTGTCCTTTTCCTCCTAAAAAGTTTGGTTTTGCTTTCAATGGCTTCTGCCCAAGCAAACTCACAACAACACTCCCGCGTCCAGTCAGACACACCAGCATCTTACACACACACACACAGAACCCCATGTCGACCAGAACCAGAATCTCAGCCACACCTCCTGCACACACACACACACACGCACACACACTCAAAACCATACGCTAGAACACAGCTGAGGGTCTGTGCTCTTTTCTTTAACTACTGTCTCTTNATTTTAAAATAAGAATGAGCTCCTTATTGCTCTCGATTTTTGGATTTAAAATCAGGGACTCATGTTCAACAAAACAAAATTAAAGGTGGGTAGAGTTTAAAATAATTGTGATGCTCATAGTTACAAATAACAGACTAACGAATTTACACTTTATTGTCAAAACCCTCACCTTCAGTCACGAGCTTTGGGTAGTGACCGAAAGAATGGATACAAGCAGCCGAAATCTCCGCAGGGTGTCTGGGCTCTCCCTTTGAGATGAAGGGAGAAGCTCGGTCATCCAGTAGGGGCTCTGAGTAGATCCGCTGCTCCTCCACATCGAGAGGAGCCAGTTGAGGTGGCTTGAGCATCTGGTTAGGATGCCTCCTGGATGCCTCCCTGGTGAGGTATTCCGGGCATGTCCAACTGGGAGGAGACCTAAGAGAAGATCCTGGACATGATGGAGGGACTATGTTTCTCATCTGGTCTGGGAACGTCTTGGGGTTCCCCCGAAAGAGCTGGCCCAAGTGGCTGGGAAGAGGGAAGTCTGGGCCTCTCTACTTAGGCTGCTGCCCCCACAACCCCACCATGGATAAGCGGAGGAAGACGGATGGATGGATGGATGTCAAAAGTACAGGGATGCCACTTTAAATCAGTGCTTTCTTTTCTAATGAAAACCTGGATGAGTGAGTTTGTTGTGGAGGGAGTGAAGTGACTTCCACAGAGTCCTGAGCTCAACCCAGCAGAACACATTTGGGATGAATTACTGCAGAAACTACAATCCAAGTCTTCATGTCCAACATCAGTGCCTGACTTCACCAGTGCACCTCTGGAAGAATCCCATAAACACTATTAAACATTGTGGAAACCCGTCACAAGACAGTTGAAACACTTTACCTTGTCTGAGAAGGCTTTCCACAAGGTTTAGGATTTCAGTCCAAACGTCCCATAAACATTCGTCTTAAGTGTATTTGCAAGAATGGGCACTGATGTTGGATGAGAAGGCTACTAGTAGGCTAAAGTTCCATACCAAACTAAACCATCATTATTATTGGAAAGCATTTATGAGGTGAGGTATCCCAATACCTTTCTCAAATTTCCAAGAGTACCGGATCCTGTGTTTTGCCTCTGGTTGTGTACAAATAAACATCCAACATAACAACAAGTTAGCTGTTTGTCCCACTTTTACATGGAAGTCTTTCTGTTCCTAATGTCCATGTGGATCTCAGAGCCAGCTGTGCATACGGACCAATTTTATTGGTGCAGCATGCAGAAAATCTCGATTTGATTAAAAATAGATTGTATGGATGAAAACGGCGTTGTTTGTATTTTGCATATAAGTTATTGATCTGGGAGGGTTGAATTAGAGAGGCAGGTGCTGTGCTCTCGAGCTGCAGGTGAAGTCATTATAAAAAGAAATCTCAGCTCAGACATTGTTGCCAACTTAGCAAAAATTTTCTATAGAATCTTTTACATAAAAATCTTTTCAGAGTTCTTGTTTTAATTTATACGTTATGATTCTTTAGCACAGTTTCACTGAAGGCTTCTGTGTTGTTGTTGCAGTCTACATGCACTAGGTCTGAGTCATGTGCACCTTTGTATCACATTATAAAATCCACATTTCATGCAAGCTGCTAGTCTCATGTGGTCATCTGGTCTTGCATAATGGTTGTTTAGGCATTGTCTTCAAAATTAAAACTGTCCATTAAAACCCAGTGTTTGGAAAATTCTGGTTCTGTTGAGAATGAAAATGAAATGTCATGTTGTTGACACTGACATGGAGAAGAAAATGAAAAACACCCAAACTACAACGGCGAAATTACTGTCATCACTGAACTGACGAGCATTTCCTAAGAGCAGGAGCTGCACCAGATTTAGCTGTACAACATTCCACACCACATTACCTATCGTTATGGCAAAAAAAGAAAAACTTCATTAATCTTCAGCGTTGTCCGGAGGTGAGTTAAAGTGTAACAAGCCGCTAGGACCAACTGACAGACGGAAAGGAGTGTCTTTGGCAGGCAGCAGTTGGTAGCCGCTGTTGTTGCCTGCTCTGTTTCTCCCTCTGAGCCAGTGAGCTAGTGGCGGCGGCTGCTGTTGGGATAAGGACAACTAATTAGCCGGAGTGACTTTCTCTCCTCCTAAAGCAGCACAAGATCAAAGTAACTCTGCTGTCCCCAAGCTCAGAGAGAGGGAGAGCGGAAGAGAGGGAGAGGAAGGATAAAGTACAGAATGAAGGGAGCGAAAAGTCTGTGAGGAGGAGGGTAGGGACATCTATTAAACATAAAGTTACAGCACTTTAGATAGATGCTTTGCAAAGTCGATATTTTTACAAAGCCACTTTATTTTAGTTTAGTTTTTTAGGATGGTAAGGGCACTTGCAGTTTCCACTGTAGTTGAATAGTGTCGTGCAAAAACTTTTAGCCATCCTTTATAACATCTTAATTCCAAGCAGACAAACTTTTCTGTCATCTTTAAAGAATAGTTGTGTGTTTAAACGTTTGCTTCTTTGGGACATTAGCTCAGTTAGGTACCAGGCACTACTTGAGATAACCCTCATTCAGTTATATTGGCTGCATGGTGGCACAGTTGGTAGCATTGTTGCCTTGCAGCCAGAAGGTAACAGGATTTAATTCTGGCACCTTATATTGTGGAGTTTTCATGTTCTTCCCGTGCATGCTTGGATTTTCCTTGGGTACTCCGTTTTCCTTCCATAGACCAAAAACGTGCATGTTAGGTTAATTAACTGCCTTGGTGTCTCAAAAACTGCAACTCACTTGGGATAAAAGTGAATGCCAAATAAGAATCCTAAAGCAGAATTCAGTTGTACCTACAATCATACTAAAATGCTGACAGGATGTGTGAGGATAAGTGGCTTTTTTTCTGCCTTTTCCCATCTGCCTTGGGGAGTCCCACAAGGCTTGATACTAGGACCTTTTCTATTTTCTGTTTATATTCTCCCTTTGGGTGATATTCTATGGACATCTTTTGAGCGTTCATTCTGTGTGTTCTTTCTAACTATTATCACTTGGTTCTTTCCTTAACACAGATCAGGAGTTGTTTTTACCTTTTTCTTGCAAGAAAAAGGTAAAAACAACTCCTGATCTGTGTTAAGGAAAGAACCAAGTGATTATAGATATTCTATGGATGTATGGCATTGGTTTTCATAGATATGCTGATGATTGCCAGCTGTACTTGCTTCTGGATACGTCAGGTGATCACCCTATTAACAACCTCTTGGATTTTTTGGCTGAGGTCAAGACGTGGATGTCTGAAAGTTTTTTGTGTCTTAAGAGTAAGATGGAGGCAGTGTTGTTTGGCCCAAATGGTCGTATTGATGCATGTACAGTTGATTGTGGTAGTGTCTTCTTCCTTTTATCATTTACGATGCTTGTCCAAGGTAAAATCATTTCTGTATGATCTTGAGAGTGTTATTCATGCATTTGTTACTGCATGCCTGGACTATTATAACTCCATCTTATTTATTGTGGGTCAGGGTACTTTAGCTAAATTGTAACTCGTTCAAAATGCTGCAGCTAGATTTTTGGAGGGCAAAAGAAGATTTGACCACGTGACATTGATTCTGGCAGCTATACATTGGCTACCTGTCGCCTTTAGAATTTTTTTAAAGTTCTTTCATTCGCTTTTAAAACTTGGCTCCGCCTTACTTAGCGGACTAACTACAGCCACGCCCAGCAGGCTCGAACGCTCCACTTGGAGAACCATTTGCTGCTCTCCGCCCCAAGGTCTCGATGAGATGAGAGAGGGATAGGGGCTCCTCGGTGGCGGGTCCAAAGCTATCGAACAAGCTTTCTTTGTTGATCAGGGATTCTACCTCTGTGGTGGTTTTATAAAGAAGACCTACTTTTATGATCTGTCTTTTCACTCAGTGCTTTTAGCTGTTATTATTTTATTTGACTTATTGTGTTGTTCCGCTTCTATTATGTTTGATATTATCAGTTTTATTATGTCTTTAGAGCACCTCGGTGGCATATTTTATGTATGTATTGTGATTTATAAATAAAGGTTGAGTTGAGTAAAATTAACAAGGTTAGAAATTGAAAGTACGCAGATTCAGCCCAAAAACAATTGTTGTATCTTCTCATTTTGTTCAAATTGTTCTTAAAAGTTAAGCGAAGAACCCAGGATGAGTTAAATGCATCATCTTTAGTTGATCCATCTGCTGTCTGCTGAATGTAACACAACACAGGTTCATTCCTCAAATTTAGATGCGTTTAATGCTTGAATGATTAATAGGTCAGTGTTAAGTATCTTAACAAAACAGAATGGTTCATTGAATGTTAACTACTGTGTAAAAAATGAGCAGCTTGTCACATTTTTTCACAGTTGTGTAAGTCATCCTTTTCAATGAGAAATCTGGACCCTCAAGAGCAAAAGGAGGTTCAGGGTTGAACAAGCTGCAGTGTTATTCTCAAGTATTTAAGCAAGTATTTAAACTGCTGTGCTGTTTTGGAATAACAAATCAGGGTTACACAGTAGAAAGAGGAAGGCTACGGATTAATATTGAGTTAAATAACATTTATGCTATTTGAATATCTGATTTTCTGTCTGCAAACACAGAACATGTTTGATCTGTCCAATATCTTGCTCTTTAGTCCAGATAAAGAGGTAAAATACCTTTGTTTTATGCAATTTGACTTTTTGTTTACACAACCAGAGTTTAAAATAACAATTTAGGACAAAAGATACATAGAAACATTAGAAATAAATGTTGAATATGCCAACAGAAAGTGTGTAAGAAGGAGGAGGGCCTTTGCCTCGAATGAATCACACGAGTCCTAATCATATTATCCTGCCACTTCAGTGACAGCGATGTAGTTTCCCGTCTCTGATGCCTTTTCTCTTCCCTTCTAATGATTAGATTGGCCATTCACTCCCCTTTCTCTATTGCCGCCAGTGGGTTGGATCTAGCTTTGCGTGCTACATGCACACATTCACTTTAACTTTGTTGTGTGTGTGTGCATATCTTTGCCTTGGAGCGTGCGCGGACAACCTTTGAAATAAATGGGTTTCATATGTTGTGTCCCTGCAAGTTGATCCATCAACTTTGTGTTGTGCTGAAGCAGAAGTTAGGGCTTAGCTCACATCTTGAACTCGAGGTTGAGTGCAAAATAAAGACTGATTGTAAATGCACCAACCAAAATGTGAATCCTTTCATAACCATCTATTACTATCCTGACACATTCTGGAGAGGTTTCTGGTCACAGACATGAACATTTTAGATGTTTTGTTCCTTGAGCCACTTGGCCCTCTAGTCTTTTGGCATGGTGCTCCATCATCAAGTTCTTGCATGGCTGGGAGGTGTTCCTCACAGAGTATGTTTAGGTACTCGTCTTTATTCATGGTTTTGTTTTCAGGTTAAACTGAGTGTCCACTCCCACACATGAATGGTCTCAGTAGGTAAGGAGAAGGAGAAGAAGTTTTGTTTTTTATATAGCGTTTCGCAAGATGAAAATCATGAAATGCTTTTCAAGCACAATAAAAAAAAATTAAAATCAATAAATGGATGAGAGAAAAAAAATGGAAAAATTAGGATTAAAAAATAAAAATGAAAATAAAAGTAAACACTTGAGCGTAAAAAAAATAATGAATTGGCAGCATGACAAGAATCTAGTGAGGACGAAGATGATGCACATGGTTCATGCAAAAACCAGCTTGAACAGATGAGTTTTCAGCTGCTTTTTAAAGGAGACCACTGAGTCCATGGAGGGGGAGATGGTTCCAGAGAATGATCCGTCACCTTGGCTCTTTAGCCTGGTGCGCTGCACAACCAGTAAGCTTTGATCACTGGACTTCAGGTACCTGCTGGGGAGTAAAGAAGTAAAACAAAGGAAGTGAAAAACCAAGAAGCTCTTTTCAAACTTAAAATCCTGTAGCTCTTTAGCTCAGTCAAAACCAAAGGAGATCAAAATGACAAATAGGAGCATCTACCAACAGAAGACCTATGTCTTAAAAACCCACATTGCTGCCTAATCAAAACAAGATATACTCATCAATCCGGGATCCCGTCAACGGTTGTAAACCCACACACAAGGAGGAAGGCTCCAGACTTCAGCTCAGGGATCGAGTTAAATCTCTCCTCTCAGCTTTCAGCTCAGCTGCTTTCTCCTCCTCAGCTCTACCCTCTCAGCTCTCTGGTCTGCCTCTTTATTTCAGCGTCCTCATTAGTTGATGTGCCGCAGCTGTAAGCGGCAGTGGGAGGAACTGTCCGTGGTGCTGAATCAAGGCAACACCAGTCTGCTGTGGAACTATCCAAGGTCCTGAAGTACCAGCTCCGCTCAGGAACAATGGAGAGGGGCTGTTGTTAACCAGCCCAAAGGCAGGTGGCCATAACAGGCCTAATTTCTACTTCTATGTCACCTCAGTTGCGGAGTCGTGCGCACGTGTTGACAGAGACGTTTTCCCTTTGGACTTCTCCGTTGTCTGGGGAGTGTTGCAAAGCAATTCCCCGCCAGGACAACAGAGGGCGTAACGCTTTTCTTGTGGTATCCTGCCACACTTCTCTGGTCTGTAATAGAGTATTTACTACTGCGTATTTGTATTTATACTGTGTTAATGTCGTTCATATGCATTTTAACACGGACATATTTGTCCCTCGTTCTCCCCCACCTCTTCATGTGGTCGCCACCTCTATAACTTCCTTCAAATAACAAATGACAAAACGTTTGCTGCATATCTTTGTACTCCTGCAGTCACGGTCATATCACCATTTATATCGTTGGACTTTTTCCACAGGGCGTCATTCTGCTCTGTGCCTGCCGCTAGATATCTTCAGCTCTTTTTTTTATGAGGGGGAATGGTGGTGCTGTTGACAAATTCAAAAGAAGCAGCATTCTGACCAAACACAGGCTTGCGGTCGCTTTCAACGGATAGTTAAAAATTTGGGCATGTCTCCATCACCCTGAGCCGCAGAGCCCTTGTGTTGCCATATAATAGCATTGTGTGTCTCTGTACCCACGCAGATGGAGAAGTATAAATCAAGCTTAAGGCCCTAAAAACAAGAACCAGGATCTTGAAATGAACTCTGTAGTTAACAGCCAGCCAGAGGAGCTGGGTGCCGTGGGTGTGTTCTGAGACTTGGTCAGAAGCCGAGCACTGGCACTCTGAACCACCTGTAAACGGTTCAGAGAGGTTTTGCTCAGACAAATGAAAAACCAGCTGCAATAATCCAAGCATGAGGAGATGAAGGTGTGGTGATGGCGCTCACCTCCACCTCTTTGGACAATTTTTTTTTCTATCAGAAGGAAAATCAATTGCAGAACATCAGGCTATCCCTGATGCTTTCTTAGAGAGAAGTAGCTTCTTTTGACACCAGGCCTTCCTCTAAAAGCATTTTCCCCACTCTTTGTGCAGATTCACTCTAAAGGTCAATTATAATTTCTTAGTGAGAGTTGCTCTGGTGACGCCCCTGTATTCTGAAGGATCCAACAGCTAAATAAATGTTAGACCTGCGGCTTCCTGGAGTTTTTTAGGTTCCACGAGACTTCATAATATTGATAAAACTAGGCTATTGTTATTCTTAATATTTAGATTATTCTCTTTAATTATTAAGTTTTTTTTATTGAATTGTAAAAAAAAAAACTAGGGGTGGGCCTCGATAAAAAAAATTTATCTAATTAATTAGAGGCTTTGTGATTAATTAATCTTGGTTAATCGCATTTTAATTAGTCAAGAAAATTTGCCCCAAAGCTATTTTTTAATTAAAATAATTTAGGCAGAGGGTTAGGGTTGAGGGTTGGGGTCATGAAGAGAGAGTTCCGATAACTTTGTAGTTTTAGTTTTGTTTCAAATATGTAAAAAAGGTTTGCATGGCCTTGAAGCCAAGGTTCTGAAGTTTTTTTGGAGGTGCAGCTTTATGATATTCACTGATATTTAAGGCATCTATTTCGCTTCTAAACTTCAACATCTCCCAATTGACCTTTCGCCGAGCCCCGCCCCCCTTACTTACTGTTGCCATAAATACTGCAGCTCCGCAGAGTTCCGTGATGGAAAGAAGTAGACAGATGCGTGTCAGTGACATTTTTTGGAGCAATTTCTCCTCAATATCATCCAAATCGAGGCAAAAGGGCTACAGTATGCAGTGGAGGGATACATTAGTGTCGGCTCCGCTGAGCAAAGCGTCGCAGGGAACAAGGAGTTGGGAGTTTGGGAGAAGGTCCGGCGTCCGGGGACGCGTGGATCCGAGGAGTGGTGCCGGCGATGCGGTATCCCTGTGAGATGTCAGCTGTCAGATGATCTGAGCTGCAGGCAGCTCTAACGGAGAAAAGCTCCCGGCGCTCTGCATCGCTATCATCTCAGCTGAGTCTGTTTATAAAATGTAACTTTTTATGCCCGTGTTTGCTTTCATTTTTAGTTCCCGGCCGGAGCGCGGCATAAATTCATCACGTGATCATGACACCACCCTCTGTTGCGCCAAGGCTTAATGTGCGTTTATAAGACACACGGTTGAGGTAATATTTTCGCTGATTTGCCGGCACGTGTGTCTTATAAAGGGTCTTGGATAGTCTGGGAGGCGGACCTCCGCCCAGCCGCGGGAGGGGGGAGCACTCATGCTTGCTGGCTTGCTGGTTGAGCTCGATGAGGAGGTTCTGAAGGGAAACGAAGGAGACACGACTACTACCGAGGCTAATGCTTAGTAGTAAATTAGGCTTAGCTTCATCATTTTGTTTGGAGTTGTCGGATAGTAACGGTTGCTATGATGTGTGATTGGACAATAGCCGTTCTGGGGGCGGGGCCGGCGAAAGGCTAATTGGGGGACCCTTTTTTCTAATGAATTATTCATAATTAACATGTTACATTCCCACCCCTAAAAAAATCCGAGGCTTATCAATGCTATCCATGGGGTAATAAACTTTGGCTCAAATCATTTTTAGGGATTATTTAATTTCTTTTACCAATAACCACTCATCAAACACTGGATGGGTTGCTGGTCCGACCACTAGCTTAGGCATGCTCTGCCCTGCTTTGGTGCTGCCTATGGCAAAGCTCATCAAACACTCAGTGTTGTTTGATTTTTACCTTTCATATGTCTTATCAAGATAAAACAGAGATGAGTGCAAACAAAATAATGA
>SSNS01000413.1:173838-191098 GCA_006937985.1 Aphyosemion australe | reverse complement strand
CAGAGCTTAGGCATGCTCTGCCCTGCTTTGGTGCTGCCTATGGCAAAGCTCATCAAACACTCAGTGTTGTTTGATTTTTACCTTTCATATGTCTTATCAAGATAAAACAGAGATGAGTGCAAACAAAATAATGAAATGGAGGCGAGCAGAGCAGAAGATACAACGGGATCCCCCATTGTGCTCGACAGGAGAAAGACGGGCGTCTAAATCGATGCCATTTGTTTCTTCTCTTCAAAGGCAACAGCTGCTGCTTTGTCAGATGGATGAGATTATTTTTGCCTCTTTTTATTTTGTTCTTACTTTGTTTGTTTTGCCTTTGTAAGTGAGGGCGTATTATATCCGTGTTTTCTCTCCTTCAGCAGAGCGATACTGTCAAACGGTGACCAGTAAAATTATTTTGCTCTTTTTGGTTCATGTTGTCCAGGAGTTACTTTTTTATGTACCGTTTTATCTCACCTGTCAGTCCATTTACTTTATTTCCCATGGGGACATTATAATAATCCTTTAGTCATCATGCTGAGTACCCCATGTTACAACTTGTTCTAATTCCCAAAGTGCCAAACCCTGCTTTTTTCTATTAACATCACTGAATTATCCTTATAATCGGTAGCACCATGTTGCACCAGCTGCTGCCATATTCGACACTGTTCAAAAGTGATGACTCGTGAATAAGCAACAAAGTCAGCATTGGTAGGACTGAGGGGTCGTTATGAATTAATTTGTTGGTCTTTCACTGTCCAGAGACCCAGTCTTGACTCTCATTTAACGCCGCACAAAAAAGTGCTTATGATTAGGAAACTAGTGGTTTGGCTGATGATGCACTCTTGCAAATATAAATGAGCTGAAGGTTATGCTGTGTGTTTCCTTTTGTAGAGTAAAGGTATGAGTGGTGTTTGGTTGTGTTTGAACAACCGTGAATGCTCACAGTTGAGGTGAGTGTAGAGTGAGCTGGGGTTTGATGCAACAACTGAGGATGGTACAGGGACTATTTTGCATGATTCATGTCAGTCTAATTTATTGAAGCATCAGTTTGACTTCAAATACGTACTAACTAAAGTGAAACAGGGTGGATTGCTCCAGGTTGTGGGAGGTCCTTCTTTAATTTTGGTATCTATGTAGTAAAGGAAGGATGACAAATCAGTGGCTGTTGAGGTGAAAAAAGAAGCTGGGCAAAAATGTTTTATTTACTTGGTTGACGTACATTCCAACCATCATCTACGGCACACGTGTCGAGCTCCGGTCTTCGAGGGCCGACATCCTGCACCTCTTTGTTGTTTCCCTGTTCCAACACAGTTGATTCACCTGTGCAGCAGCTCATCAAGCTCTCCAGAAGCCTGTTAATCACCTGCTGATTGAAATCAGGTGTGTTGAAACAGGGAAAACACTAAAATATGTGGGATAGCGGCCCTCGAAGACCGCAGTTCGACACCGCTGATCTATGGCCTTGAGCTGATAAAACGAGATCACAAATATGGTCAGCCTTAATGCTGGGATTTCTGACATCCAGAAGGGGCTTAGAATAGAGCCATTGTGTTTCCACGCTGAGATGGGCCAGCTGAAACGGTTGATGCATGTGGTTTGGATGTCCCCTGGTCACATCCTGTTGGATGTATTTATGGTATGGCCTTTGGGAGGAGACAATGGACTAACTATCTCAAGGCTGGCCTGGGAACGCCATGAAAACCCAGGAGAGGAGCTGGTGAAAGTGACTGAATAAGTTTGGACTTCCATGCTGCTCCTCTGAACTTTGTTTTTGCATTAGAAAGATGTTTAATTATCTAATTTTCTTTTTCTTTTTTATGGCTTCCTCCAAAACTCCCCTCCTCTCTTGACTGCCATTAAAATGCAGCTATCTGCTCAGTTAAACCTCTCCATAATTAGGTCTGAACAATTATTTGTTACAATACTTTGTGGAACATTGAGAATTCTTGACTTGTTTGCTAACAGCAGGAAACTTGACTTGTGCAGGGTTTTTAGTAAAAAGTGATCAGTGTTTTTACTAGTTCATTTATTGCCCTAAAATCTAAAGTATAGCACTTCTATTTTAGCTGTATCATATCTAATCCTAGTTGGTTCAAACAAAAGTGTCTGGACTTCTATGTTCTGAAGACATTTTACTTCTGATTTGAGTTTAGCTCTTAAATTGGGTGCTCTAGTTTAACACTTTTCTCAAGTCAAATGCTTCAGAGTGCACTCTGCAAAATATCTTTAGAAAAATAAAAAATTTCCAGTTGCTTTTGTTTGAACCTAGGATTTCTGCTCTCTGGATGAATGAGTCACACATAGCCTAGTTTGTGCATCCCAGTGGGCCTTTAATGATAGAAGTTCTCATTCTTCTTCATTTTCCTACTTGCTGACACCCTGCCCATCACACACACATATACTACAACCCATCAGTGCACCTGTCATTTGACATGATGGTAAATTGGTAGTCCCTGAAGCTTTCGGTTAATTTGAGCTGTCCTACTTATTGACCAGTTTTCTATCAGCTGTTGGTCTGAAACCTGTAAGTCAATACAATAAGTCTTGTATTCATATGTTAAGTTAATTATATTGAAGTCAGTCATTGTTAGCTCATCTCCACTGCTCGAGGTTCCAGGTGCTCCTGATTATTCATTCACTACTCTGCATCATCTCTAAGGGGTCTTCAAATTGTGTTTGCATATGCAGCTCAAGTGTTGGATTTCATTTGTGTTTGTGCTGAAGGGCAAGTGGTTTTGCACAGATATCATTAGGCTTCATATTTATGTTATGTACGCATATACAGTTCTATTTAAGGGTCCAGCAATAGAAAAAGGAAACCCTTTTGCAAGACACCTCAACAGATTCCATTAATTCAAACACTGTCAGAATTCTGAAATAGGTGAAGTAGGTTTTCTTTTGTGTAGGTGATACACTTTAGATAACCTTAAAAATGTAATATTTTTAGTCTGTTTTTGCGTCTGTAGCTTTATTCTGAGATAACCTATCAGTTAAATCTATCAAATTGTGCAAGAAAGGGCAAAATGGACGATGGACAAAGAAGCTTTAGATGCAAAACTGTGACTGCCTATAAACCAGCATGTCACTGAGATCCACTCACATACGCAAATGCAATACAATTTGTAGCATGTTTACTTTACAGCATGCCTTGCTTCATCGGCATATAGGTTCATTATTCAGCTATTTTCCTCACTGTGTGTAAGACCTCTGTCATTAAAGTCAATAAGGACCAAGGTTATCCAGGGGCATGTCTGTTAAAGTGAAATGATGAGGCTTGCCATGAGTTCAGGTGTCATTCTGATGGATCTGTCAACAGAAGAGAAACACATCACGGCTCTGATTAGAGAGATGGAATGAGTGAAACCGAGTAAACGAGGGATAGGAGAAGAGATGAGGAGGGGGAGGAATGCCAAAATTGGTCTTGGGTGGGTTGCAGTAATGAGAGCCATTTCAAAGGATAGGAGATGGATAAAGGATAAGGATTAGTTAGGCAGCAGAGACTATGTCCTGATTGATTTACATGTCTCTGGCATTGATCAGACTCCCCCGTGTAGGGACTTTACCTTCTCTGTTCAAAGGATGACTGATAAAGTGATTATCAAAAAACCCTGCTGTGCCGACTGACTGTGTGTATGTGTGTGTTTACGTGAGCACACACGTGGAGTTGTGTTTCGAGAGAGGTCCCAAAGGTGCAGGGAAAAGCAATAAGCAGAGAAAGATGAAAGTAAGTGGGAGATTCTTATTTTTTCTTCAGTTTAGCAACTTTGACTGAAATAGAATCATACAGATGAGATTTTATTTAGAATTTGCTTCGCCCTCAGTGGGGCCATCTCAGTTGAGAGCGATAACAAAGTTAGCTGCATTCACTCTTCACCTCAACAAATATTGTCTAATCCATTACCAAAAGCAAGCAACCCCCTAACCAAATTTGGATAAGCAGCTTCTCCCAGAAACACATTCATGTCGTCTTGGAGGTTGGAATTGAGTTCTGCACGACAGATAAGAGCTGAGAATCTTTTTTTTTACTATTTTGTGTCAGTTTTTCTTTTCCAAACAGCTGTAAGAACTCTTTGTTTTCATCTAAAATGATTTATCACAGTTCCTTTTAAAACACACTGTGGCTTTTGGCTCTCTACTGTTAACATGCATGTGTATGCACACCTCCCAGATCCAAGTACACGCCAGCTTTACCTCCCCTTTGAAACTGGCAGAAAACACAGATGACTACTGGCTCACTGACCGACATATGGATGGATGGAGGTGTATCATGGCTCGCTGTGATCAACGCGCGCACGTGTGTGTGTGTGTGTGTGTGTGGGTGGGGGGGGTTCATGCCATAATGTGCCCACGTCACAAGTATGAATGGATGACGCGCTGATAGGTTTTGTCTGTTAGCCAGTGGTTAAGCTGGACTGTCTCCTCCCCTTCTACTCATTTATACACTGTAAAAACATATTTCCAAGACAGTAAAAAAGCCTAATTTTTAGACGTTTTATCTAATTTTTTGTCCAAAAAGAAAAAAAAAATCTTATCTAGAAAAATAGAATTACTTAAAATAAGGTAAATATTCTTAAATATCACCCAAACTTTCTTGTTTTGAGTAAAAAAATGGGGTAAGGAAAGTTGCTTGGCTAGAATTCTTAGAACTAGCTAATAAAGCTAACATTCGATTATTTTAATAGTTTTAAGAATTTTTGCTATTTTTATAATGCAATTTTTTTAGAAAACAATTTTTAGACTAAAAATAAGATAAATTGTCAAAAATTAGGCTTTTTTTACAGTGTACTTGGACACTCTTGATAAGATGCACTAAATATAATAATGATAATGATGATAATCAGAAGAAATTAAATTTAAAAACAAATAAATCTTAATTTATCTATTTTCCCTCCAAGCTTTATTTCACCAAGTAAACAGTTTGTAAATATGTTCTCAATTACAATCATAATCTTACTCTCACTGGGAGCGAGTCTGACTTACTGCCCAGTGGCGCCCCCAAGGGGTGGCCAGGGGTGGCCATGGCCACCCCTAGAAAATTGCTGCCCCCCCCAAGGGAAAACAGTGTTAATAAATCATATTAATGTTCACTCAAACCATAAATTACTCTTATTTATTCAAGAAATAAATTATGACCTAAGAAAAAATTATACAATTAATGAGTAAATAAATAATCAGAATAAAAAATATGTATATGTTTCTGCTGCTCACCATTTTTTATATCTCCATAGTTTTTTTGTGAAAGCAACAGGTTAATTAAACTAAAAAGTAAAATTCAAAAAAAATGTTGGAAATAACATTTCAAATAACTGTATTTTTCTGAAATTTTTGTGTTTCTCAAATTTGAGTTAAGTGTTATAGATACGTATTTTTTTTTAATAAAAAAGAATAAAGGAGCAATGCAATGCATCGCCACAGGCTAAACTCTCCTAGAGTTAACACAAGGACCAATTTGGTGTGCCACCCCAATATTTTCTTTGACCCCATCTGGCCACCCATATCAAAATTTTCTGGGGGCGCCCCTGTTACTGCCAGCAATATGGCCCAAGCTCTGACACCGGTCACACAGGAACCTAACAACCTGTATCAGAGGGCCTGGTACCCCATACTCCCAAAGCACCCCTCATAGGGACTCCCGAGGAAAGCAGTCGAACACCTTCTCCAAATCCACAAAACACGCGTAAACTGGTTGGGCGAACTCCCACGCACCCTCCAGGACCCCCCTAAGGCTATAGAGCTGGTCCAGTGTTCCACAGCCAGGACAAAAATAATGTAGTTGTAGTGTAAATAATACTTAATTCTTCTCACAATTTTGTGTCGTTAAATTCCTAAAACAGCCAGAGTCAAGATGCTTTCTGTCTTTAACCCTAAACTTTAGAATTAAAACCATAAAATATTGAGTGTTTTAATTGGTCTTTGGAAAAACACAACACTTAAACCCTAAAGTTGCATTGGCATCCAGATAAAGTGACTCCGTCCTCATTGTAGTGGAGTGTTCTGTTCTTTAGTGTTTTTATGTTCTTAGATTGCCTCCTCATCTATTACAGTCACGTTGGAGCAGGACGCCGTAAAAAGCTTGTCCTTTCCTCGTGTCGTGTTAATTAACTACACTAGAGGCTGCAGGACTTTGTGGGGTGACTTGATAAAGCTGGCGCTGCCATTTGCCCCTCCTCCTCTGTTCACTTTACCCTTCTTCAGTGATTGAAATTGCATGTGTTATGCTTCATCCCTCTCAGTCCAACTGATCCTCCTTCTGTCTGTCTTTTGTTTCTCCGATCCATCCAGCCATTCTTGTGTGCACTGTTGGCAAAGCCACCCGTGTTTTTTATCTGACACACACATGGATGCCCTGTTGACTTTGATCCTCAGATCTTGGTATCAAGGGACCTTTCAGGCGCATGCCTGGGGGAGGTGACAGAAATATCTGTGTTTTCCTTCTGTGTGCATGAGAGCAAAAGAGGGAAAGGAGGGCGATATAGTGCAATAAGTGGTGAGTGAGAGATGACAGAGCCTGTGATCCAATATTTTCCCCTTTGAGATTTTGGTCTGGTTTCTCTTCACAGTTGCTTTGTGACACGCGTGACATCAATCTAATCTCTTCGGGTCTTTGTTGTTGTCTGGCTGTCTCTAATCCTCTCTCCTCTATTGCTAACCATTGTGATGTCACCAGTCATTTCTTTGTGCATGTGCATCCATTCAATCAATCGGGTCCAGGGCTGTAATTTAAAAAGATCAATAACCAGCTGATGGACCTATGCTAAACTTGGATTCATGGCCTCAATTTGGAGGTGGATCAGTTACTGCCTCATTTGTCTGGAAAACCAACAATGATTGTCCCCCACAGCTTTTTTTTTTGCACCCATCCTCCATAACAATTGTCTTTAAAGTGATAAGATTTTTAGAAGTGTTTCTTGTGGTAAGGTTATGTCTTACCTTTTGGAAATAGATGTTTAAACAGCTTCTGTTTAAAAAAATGATGATTAGTCATCATAAAAAAACTATAATCTAAAAAAAATATGAAAGTGGATCAAATAAATCCTTTAATTACACAGGTAACAGTGTTGGGCAAGTTACTTCAAAACTGTGATGCATTATTTATTACTTGCTACTCTCATTTTAAAGTAATTCATTACATTACAATATTACTGATTTTAAAATGTATGGCATTACACTACTTTTGCATTACTTTAAGTTACTCTCACCATAATATGGATTTGGATCTAAATGTAGCTCATGACGCTCAATGAGCTCATCACACATCCAGTAGAAGGTGATGTGGTATCAAACTGGGCTAGGGGTTGTAACAGTTCTTTAGGTGTAAAGAGCATTTGACTACAATGTTCTTCATATCCTTATTCTTCACAAACTTAAAGTAACGGGCGTATGCCCATCTGGAGAATGTTCTATCTAACGTTAGATCAGCTGCAGGTTCACTCATCTCTGCTCTGCCTGACTACAGGAAGTGAAACATTCTGCGTGGACATTTCTCTTCTGCTGATCTTGTGTAGCCTAGAAATCTAGCCAGACTGTAGCAGAAACAAAAAGATTTTGCTCTGCAGGTCCTTCTGATCACCTCCCCCAGGCTGGATTATGATTGCTCCTGGGCATGGACATGCCCAAAGCTGGCCATGGCCCCCAGAAAATGATTTTTTATTAAATAAATACAACAACAAATTGTACGCTTAGCACGCTGCCATCTTAAATTAGCTGAGTGTGGGGAGTGGGTGTGTGGGGGGAAGGGGGTGGCTCCACCCTGTATTTTGCCTTGGTCCCCCAAATGTCCTGAAGAAAACCCACTAATTGATTCCTGGTTAAAAATGCGTTGTAATGCGCGTGTTACTGACGTTTGTGCCAAGTAAAATATTACTGATGTTTTTTCTGTAATGCCTTACATTACAGCGTTACAGCAAAAAGCAATGCATTATGCAGTGGTATTCAATTCCAGGCCTGGAGGGCCGGTGTCCAGCATGTTTTAGTGGTTTCTCTGCTCCAACACACTTGATTCAGTGGTTGAATCACCTGTGCAGCAGCTCATCAGGCTCTGCAGAAGCCTGCTAATTACCTGCTGATTGAAATCAGGTGTGTTGAAACAGAGTTAAAACTAAAACGTGCTGTGTACGGGCCCTCCAGGAACAGAATTGAATACCCCTGCATTACAGTAATTAATTACTTCTGTAACGCGTTACTCCCAACACTGATAGGTACTCTGGCAGAATCATTCTGGTCTCAAACTCAAATCAGAGCAAATAACTTGTAAAAATCTGTATAAAAATCCATGTGGTGAGGACACTGGAAAGGTTCTGATTATAGCATTAGCATCAACTGCTAGGATTTTTTTGAGATTTGAGAAGTTTTATATAATTAGTTGCTTATTTGTCAGAATGGATCCAAAGAGCTACCTGCAACAGGTGAGATCATGTTTTTAAATATTTTTTCAGCATGTCTGTACCCAGTAGTTTGTCAGATGGTGTTTTTTTTTTTTTTTTGGGTGAGGAGGGGGTAATAAAAAAAAATCCAATTTAAAAAGGAAAAAAATGAGGTTGGTGCTTCAAATTGTTGCCAAATCAGAGATGAGTTTAAAATCTAAGTAAACTGAAAGGAGAAGCAGTATGGTAATCTGGCCACCTGTTCTTCTCCGTGTGTGTGTGTGTGTGTGTGTGTGTGTGTGTGACAAGTGTTCAGGTGCCTGCTAATAAAGGCTTAATGAAGTGCGTTGGAGATGTGGAAGCAGGATGGAGTCGTCTCCACTCACAGATGTGAAACTTAATGAGGAAGAGTGTTCTGTGTTCAGGCGACAGGCCAAAGCACAATCTGGCCAACTGGACTTTCTAAGTTCTGCAGAAGATGGATGTGTGTGCTGATGGATGTGATTCATAAAGCAGTTAGCTGCTTACCTTTGGGTGTAATGCAACTTCTTTATAACCAAAACACATACAGTCTTTGCAAGTGAGTTGCAAATATATTATAACTCCATTTTTAATGAATAATATCGGATATTTAATTAAGCTGTTCTGCTTATTACTAGAAGGAGCACGGCCTGGTTTACAGGTTTACAATGGCGTGTTAATCAACAGCTAATCTTGCAATAAGAAGGCAGTTTTAGAGTTAAGTCTTCTCACTAAGCCTCATTTTTCTTATTTTAATTAACAACATGGAGGAAAGCGGCGTAAGCCAGCTGCAGGCTCTGAGGCGTTTCGACAGCTCATCCCTCGCTGAGACCTGGTTAGCATTAGTCTCTTTGCAGGGAGCCCCTCTCGGAGCCACCACGGGCTCGTTCTTAAAAACACACCTCAGCCTAAGGTGACAACGTGGCATGTTTTAGCGCTGCAGATAAAACTCATTAGTTTCTGGATTAGCCTCGATTAGCCCAACTATTCTCCCCTCGGTACGCTGCGCTGCTGCTAATTCTACTTTTATAACTGTCTTATTTTAGAGACTCTGTGTTCCCAGTTTTATCCACCTTTTTTCTCTTTGCACTTCTTTAGGTTTTTACTTTAACAGCACTTTAATGGTGATGTTTTCTCAGTGCGAAGACCAGCAGGATGAAGAGGTCAGAGTAATGCAACTGGAATAAATTGCACACATTATAACTAAAAAAATGCTAAATCAATAATAAATGAGCTACAATTAGGGAAATTAAAGCAGTTTAGTAATGTTTTTTTCACCTTAAATTACTGACAGTTTTGTCAACACACAGCCGCCATGTTGGGCGAGGCTCTGAACATGGAGGCTGTGTGTTGACAAAACTGTCAGTAATTTAAGGTGAAAAAAACATTGTTACACTGTGTATTGAGCAAGAAAAACCAGTGGAGATAGAAAAGATCCAAAATAAGAAAAGAACCAAAATAAGAACATAACAAGGAGAGAAATGAAAGGTTTTGCACTACTTGATGGAATTTTTACCACTGTGTGATCTGTGGTTCTTGCAGTGTGGATGATGCTATAAGCTGCTATCAATTTTTATCTATATTTTTAAAATTGAGTTGAGGACATTTTTTATTTGCTAAAATTGTTGATTATTATTTTTAATGGTGTTGACTCAGTTCTTGTGTAATCATTACCTCTTTGAGGGTTTTGATAAAATCCATCCAGTGGTTTATGAGCTATTTTGCCAACATAGACAAAAACATGGAACTCATTTTTCCAAGATAAGTTAACCGGAAATGACGCAATGAACTCTGAATTCCGAGCTGCGAGCTCGTACATTTCACCATTTTAAAGATGGCCGCGCCCAGTGCTACATTTTATACATTTTACTTTTTTCATCATTTATATGTTCTGCTTTCTTTCTTTTTGCTATTTAACAGCACCGAGTTGTTGTTTATTCTTGTTATCAATAGTTACGTTGCTGAAAACGTCAGCATTGCCGCCGAAATTGACTGGTGTTTGTTTTTTTTAACTGTTCCTGGTGTTTAAATTTTGACGTTTGATTTTTGAATGTTTTTTTTTTTCTGGTTTTATGTGGTTTTGCCGAGTTGGAATCTGGAAGCTCGTTACGTCACTTCCTGGTTGGAAATTCCGAGTTCCGAGGACAACTGGAGCGCACCATTATTAGGAATGTGTAGAACTGGCTCTTTCAGTCTTAAAGCAAAATTAGATTTTGTTAAATTTTGTAATATATGGAAGATGATTAGGGCCACTGAAAATAAAAAGACACAATTCTGACTTTTGACTTTGGATAAAGTCAGAATTTTTTTTTCTTTTCAGGGCCCTAATCCTCTTCCGTAGTAATAACAAGATTTAGATTATTTTATTTATTTTTTTCAACTGTAATAAATACGTACAAACCAGCTCAGTGGCCTAGTGATGTGAGTGTCCGCCCTGAGACTGGAAGATCGTGGGTTCAAATCCACGGTCGGGTCATACCAAAAGCTTTAAAAATGGGACCCAATGCCTCCCCGCTTGACACTCAGCATTAAGGGGTTCAATTGGGGGGGTTAAACCACCAAATAGTTCCTAAGTGCGGCTGTGTCTGCAGCTCACCTCTCTCCCAGGGGATGGGTCAAATGCAGAGAAATGATTTCACCAGTGTGTGACGACTAATGGGACTTTAACTTTACAATGGCAGGAACGAACCATCTTATGGGAGCAAATGAAAGAATTAAACTTACAACTTAGATTTTTTTTACCAGCAGCAATGAGTCAAGGGTTTTGATGATTAGTGCAAAGCAGACCAATCATTATAAAGGGACCGCTCAAAGACATCTCATACTGTTGAAAGAGGCTAATGAAAGATATATTTCAACTGCAATTAATGTCAAAAAGAAGGTGATACATTTACAGAGCCATATAAGCCGTGAGCTTATATGGGAGGCTTCAGGAGGGTCATAAAGGGAACAATGGTCAACAGCGTAAAATTAGCAAACGATGAAGGAAGGTTTTTTTTATAGCGCACCTTTCATGATAAAAATTATGGAGCAATTCACAAACACAGCAAACAAATTTAAATAATAAAACTTATAATAAAACTTAAGATAAAAAAAATACTAATAAAAATAAAAAAATAAAGAACTGATAAAAACACCAGCATGAAAACAAGCACAAATCACAAAAAATCCAGCTTGAACAGATGAGTTTTAAGCTGCTTTTTAAATAACACAAAGCTCCTTTTTTTTACTGTTTTTAAAATGTTTGAGCATACTTGAGTGGCTGTTTTTGTGGTGTCTTTGCAAAATAATCATCAACTTTATTTATATATCCCATTCCATCAACCAGCAGATGAACCAGGGTGCTTTACACATAAAAATAAGAAATTAGGTGCATGCAGGGAGTTTACAACAAACACTAAAAAATAGATTTTAAACCATGTTTAATATGCATTTGTTTTTCAGAATGTGTGAATGCATTTAAATTCAGATTTTGACTAGCTACATCAAGGCTTGCAGGTTGCATATGGACGCTCTCGTGTTTTCGTCCAACACAATATGCTGCCTTTAAAAGAGACGGTGAGAATAAGCATGTCGCTAGTTGTCATGAAGGATGTGTCAGATTACAACAGCAACCCGCGCTGACTGACACCACTAATGACAGAAGCTTGTCTGAAATGAAAATATTGTAGCTGTATGAATAATGAAGGGGGAGAGCGCTGATTCAGTGCCTAGTTAGGCAAACAGCTTTGTAGGAGTTTAACAGAAACACTGCTGACAGATGAGAGTTTGACTCCAGTTCACAGGAGTTTTCATGAAACAGCCACAACGAGGGTGACATAAAAGCAACTTGAAGGCTGTCGCGGGGCGCAGTCGAATTCGCTTTGACGGGATGGAGTCGAGTCAGAAAAGCCTCTAAACTCACGTGGCTCTTTGATCTTCATCATAGTCAGGAAAAGTTAAACATCGAGGGTGGACGGAGACGAGCGAGCAGATAACAGCGAGGGGAGCAGGGTGCTCAGGATTTGCTGGTGACTTCTGTCAGAGGGGTTTTTGTGCTGATGTCCTGCGTCAGCTCTGCAAGCTGGAGATGCTGACACAAGTCTAAACTGATCAGCTTGATTATGGTCAAATATAGTAGGCAGTGGTCTGAAAGTGCACGGAAAAATGTTTGTCAGCTGCTCGGTAAGCATGAAGACACACACTGAAACCCTTGGGTTTAGCTTCTTGGTTTTTGTGTTTGTCTTTATATAAAAATGTGTGTGTGGGTGAAAAAATAGATTTTAATGTAGATCTGTGGACATTTTGACTCATTTTCTTGCACAGGCTGTACTGTTTGTGTGCAAATTTCCTTTTTGATGATAGGTAATTGTTATATATGGCAAAAAAAATGTTTCATCCTTTATAGAAAGCACACATTTATTTGATTTACTGTATTTGACTCTTAACAAGTAACAAGGGGGTTTTCCTCTCCACTGTCGCTACATGCTTGCTTAGCATGAGGATTGTTGTAAAGACACTGACGCTAGTCAGTGACTCGATGCAATCTGCTGGGTTCCTTATATAGGAAACATTTGTACTGATTGGCTTAATGAACTGAATTGAAACTTAATGTTTACTTTGTGAAGTGCCTTGAGACGACTCTTGTCGTGATTTGGCGCTATAGAAATAAACAGTTTTATTTTAAAGGAGTTTAACTATCCTGATCTTGTAATAATTACACTTTTTTCTCTTCCTCCTCTCCCTCTCTGTCCTGTTTTTCTTCCAGGTGGAGCGAGAAATAGCTATTCTGAAGCTCATAGAACACCCACACGTTTTAAAGCTACATGACGTCTATGAAAATAAAAAATACTTGTAAGTACTGGCAGCTGATTGTGCTTCAGTGTTGGAATGTTTGGGTTCTTTCCTGTTTAAATGAACTTGTCGTGTTTATTTTAGTATTTTAAATGCATCAGATCATTCAGAGTGCAGGACACGGTGATCCCCTCTGATGGGGCGAATGCTCCATCAGATCTGGCGTCGAGCATTTATCTGTCTGTGCGCTACGGGACTGCTAATAGCGAAGAGAAGTCCCTGTGATATAAATGCCACGACATGCTTATCAGCAGAAACACGGTTACATCAGCCATGGGGATTCTGCAGCAGAAGCAGCTGTGTTTACACACTGATGCTAAATCTATTAACTAACTAACAGTTGCTGAGTGACAGCCCCATCCGTCGTTTAGTAGACCTCTTGATCTACGGAGGATCGGTTGTCGGCTAAATTCATTTAATTCTCATCTGGAGCTAAAGGTCCAAGCTGAGTCTGGGCATGTCATCCTTTTTAAGATGGTAGGAAAAGCAGAATATTGGGATTCGTGCAGTAATTGGATTATTAAAATCACATTTTGTGCCCATTACTTCATCACTTTTGACAGACGGTCACCAGCAGCGTCACAGAAGACGAATCTCTTTACATTTGCATGATTCAAGAGACTGGAACACACTCGGATCAGTAATGTGGTTTTTGCTCTTCATATGATTCATATTTTAACTTTGATATCGCCAATTGTAGGACGGTAATGGACTTACTATCAGCATGTTTGGATGTAGCCGTCGCCGCTCTGGGAAGATTCATCTTTTTGCTGGCAGAGATCCCACCACAGGCGGGTTAAACTAATGCTCTGTGTGTGTACAAGAGGTGGAGGCTATGTGATATGTAGCCCACCAATAAGTTATTTATAGAGAATGAACGCTCATAATGTGATATGAATTATGCTTTTGAAATGTATAAATGACCAGGACGATGCTGTGTCTAGAACTATAATTAATATCAGTACACATGATTTATATCAGCGTTACTGTCAGATAAACAGACTTTTGCTGCTGTAGGTCTCTAATAATAAAATAGGCAAAAAACAATATGTGCTAGAATTTATGCTATTTAGCAAATGTTTAATATTTATAGCTACAAATGGAAGACAATAAAAACAAATATGTGGTAAATAACAAAAATGGTTGCTAAAAACGTTTGACTAAAACCTTTAGCGTGAGTGGATATAACGAAATGCAAAATCTGTTCAAAATAATTGTTCAAAAGAATTTGAAGTTGGAGTTTGAGACACATTAATGTTTCTTTTACACTAAACCTATACGCTATAACATAAATTAGAAGTTTGACGCAAAAAAAAATTACTTTTACGCCTAGTTTGAGTTTTACTCGAATACACATACAAATACTTTCCTCCCTCAACAAATACAAATACAGATACAAGTACTGGCTGCTTTGCACACCCCTATTATATAGCTTAACAATTGTTTTGCATTTTAATTCACTCCTAAATCACAGTTGAAGTTTTATCTATACCTTTTCTAAACAGCTTTTTTAAGGATGGCTAAAACCCAATCCAAGATCCATCCCAGGCACTGTTCCTGCTCCTCAACTCTCCAAACAGAAGTTAAATGTGGAAAGAAAGCTGTTCCGATGATCCTACATTAAAGTTACAACAATAATTGATCCTGCAAAACCATAATAAAGCCCTTTTGTCAGTCATTGTCTTCCAGGAATAACCTGTTAAATGTTCACTTCTTTATAAAAGCCTTCATCACAGAAACACCTACATACAAGCTGTTAACTGTAAAGCTGCACAAAAGAGAGGTGCCCCATTTGAGGATTCAGATAGTCATGAATAAACTGATCTTCATCAAAATAAAGGTTTCATATAAAATCCTGTTAAATCGGCTCAAGTTTTTCCACGTTATGTTTGCTCCCTGGCTTGGTTTGTAGTAGCTACTGATGATTTACTGCAGCTATACTTCCTTTTTGCTTCTGCATATATCTGCTTAGTGTCCAAGATGATTCCTAACACTGTGTGTTCGTTAGTAAAGCTTAAGTAATGACGGTGCATTCATGTTTCCAGAAAGCGTAGGAGGGAAAGGTGTTTTACAACCTTCCTGGATTTCAATTTGTCCTTGTTAGGGTCGAAGTAGTTTTGGTGGAGGAAATATGAGCAGAGCAGAGGCAGGGCCATGCTGGATTTCACCCCACAGATATAGCTTTGTTCTTGGGTCAGTGGAGATTTATTTACCTCTCGTCCCCTCGGAGCCCCGGAGCATGGCCAGACTAAACTCTCAGGATGACAAACTGGCCCTCCAAAAAGACCAGCCACAACAACTCAGACTACCTGAGAAGCTGTGTGAAAAGGGATGACAAGGATGTGTTTTCTTTTTTATTTGGACATCTTAAAAAAGTTATTGTACAAGTTATTGCACTGCAAAAGCTGATTTCTAAGAAAGCAAAAAAGCTGAATTTTTAGACATTTTATCTGATTTTTGGTCTAAAAAGAAAATAAATGATTCTGTAGAAAAACAGCATTACTTAAAATAAGGTAAATATTCTTAAATATGATCCAAATTTTCTTCTTTTGAGTAAATCTGCAAATTGGGGTAACCAAACATTGGCTAGAAATCTTAAAACTAGCTAATAAACCTAAAATTTGATTATTTTCTAGAGAAGAATTTATTTCCTTTTTAGACTAAAAATAAGATAAAATGTCTAAAAATTAGGATTTTTTTACTTTCTTAGAAATCATTTTTTGCAGTGTATTTAGCAGGAAATCAGTGTTTAAGCTTAAAAGGCTTCACTCTGATCACAGAGATGGTCTTGCAGATATAAAAGTAAAACATAAGCAACGTTATTAGTTATAGACATGTATGAAAAATGTTTTAAAACTGCTTTGTTTTGTTTTGTTTCCAGGTACCTTGTCCTAGAGCACGTGTCTGGGGGGGAACTCTTTGACTACTTGGTGAAGAAAGGAAGGTTAACGCCTAAAGAGGCTCGGAAATTTTTCAGACAAATCATGTCTGCCCTGGATTTTTGCCACAGTCATTCCATATGGTAAGTAGTAACTCTTTGTGTAAAAAAAGCGAATAATGTGAATTTACTCAAAAATTTCAAACATACAAGATTTACCAATAGACCCCTTATTGATCCACGCCACCTCCTGCTCTAATTATTTTACAAAAAATAATAAAAATATTGCAGATTTATTTTGATACAAAGAGGACACAAAAAAATAATTAATTTAATTGAATTTTGCAAAATTACTAGCCTAGTGAACTAGACCAATTCTTGCTTTGCAGAGTTTGGTCTAGGCACGCTTCATTGGAACCCTCGCAGCCCAAACCACTGCTGTGTCTATCCAATCACAACTCGCTATAGTTTTGGTTAGGCCAATCACAGCGCTCTATTTCATGGGCCAATCACAGAGCGGGAGTAGCCGATGACGTCAGCGCTGCGGCCGCGAACCCAAGCAACATGGCGGCAACTCGGAAAACACGTTCGTTTGAAACGGCTTTGTCATCAACATTGGATTATTTAGACTCCAACGTGCGTAAGTCTGTCTGATATACTTAGCGGCTTCTTATTTTTATCAAACAAAGTAGTGCAATGTCCCAGTACACCTGATATTCGCGTGTTTTTCATACCAAAACGACAGAAATCATTGAAGCTAGACGCTATTAAAGCCTCCCGCTTTTCCGTCGCCGTGATTACGTCATGTTGTTCGTCACTCTGATTGGTCCTAGCGCTATCCAATTGCGTGCTGACATTTTGAAAGACAACCGTAGATCCCGCCTCACGACTGAGAGCCGTCAGTGGTTCGTGGCCAGACTATATATTCACATATATAGGATGGCTTGCCAGGCTACAAAATTACAACAGTAAACGTGATAATCCACGAGAAGGTTTGTAATAAGTTTTAACAACAGTATAAACTAGAAATCATTTGATGCCTGTTGGGTCGTAAAAGGCCCATTTATCGCCTCTAATCCATAAAAATATCACATTGAAAGCAAAAAACAACCAATAAACAATCATACGCAGGGGGCATAACAAAGTCAATTTAGTTATCACGCACCATTGAGCAAATAATGAG
>SSNS01000413.1:152652-168437 GCA_006937985.1 Aphyosemion australe | reverse complement strand
TCATGCTTCCGTCCTCCGCCCACGCCCTCTCCCCAAAAATCTCTCATGGGCCAGATGGATTCAAATCTGTCTCTGACTGAAAAAGATGGGAGAAAGAAAGAGATGCAATGACTCAGTGTTTCCTTTGCCTGATTTAGACTGTGAGCTGATTCAGAGACATTGTCTTTTCACACAACGGGAGAGAAAATGACAAAATACTGACAGGAAATGATCTGTCCAGAAAAAAAAAGCAGAGGCACAGGAAATTACCGTTAAGTTAATGTGGAGTGGATTTTGGTGGAAATGTAGAAATGCAATGCAAACAAGATATGTACAGATGTCTAATTCTGTAAAAGTGATGGATAAATATTTTTAGAAGCACAGCAGTGCCATGTTTTTAAATATCTGAAGAAGTTTTGTTTTTTTATTATCTCTCCTTCACTCTGGTGCTCTTCTGGCAGCTTGTTTGTTTATTCTGCCTTAGAGGTCTGTTGCTCATCCTATCATCGCCTGTCAAACTCTTCAGGATTAAGAGAAAATGCAAGGTTGCACACAAAGATTTGGAATAGAAAAACATTTTTGTAGGTTTTTTCATCCAAATCTATTTACTATTCTGATTTTAGTCACTGCATTACATGCTGTGATGCATCAGTGACGCAGAGTTCTTCAGAGGAATAGATCAAATCAAACCTGGAAAGATGTCTCAGCCAGGAACCTCAAAGGTCAATGTTTAATGGAAAAAATACTTGTTTGTGTTCCTGTCATTAGTGGTTTTGTATGTTTGGAATAGAAGCAGATTTACTGGGGAAATCTGAAAATTAAATATAATATGTCAGTTTTTTTATGGGTTAATGAACAACTGTTATCTTTTTTTATAATTATTAATATCCATCTCGTTTAATCAATACATTTGCAGTGGTCTCTAGTAGGAATGAATGCCTTGTAAGTCATACTCTGGGGGAAACAAAGCTCTGGTGCACCATTTTCAGGAACTAGAAGTGAGCCACGTCACAGCTGAGCTTCAGACGGCAGGTTTTGGAGTCTTATTTCCTGATATTTAGACATCTCGCCTCGGATTGGATAACTCTACCACTGATTGTTTGCTCTGCAACGTTGATGTTTTATCTCCACAAATAACACAAGCCTGGAGGAGTTCTGCTGTGTGGTGGAGATGCTAATGCTAACAGTTAGCTTCTACTAGTCGAGACGTTCTCCTGCTTCCTGAACGCTAGACCAACATCCTTCCCTGTCATGAGCCAAGATGGGTGAGTCCATCGACGTTAGGTGACAGTGCGACGTAGATCTGTCAGGCTTTTCTAATCCTAGATTTTCACCATCTATATCCTATCTGGAGCTAATGCAGGAGATAGGTGTAGGAGACTATTTTTATGTTCAGCCTGAATGAACAACTGAGTGACCAATTATAATCAGAAACAAGATTATAAAAAATGTTTTTTCAGTGTTCCACACATTTAATAAGTTTCTCACTTCTCCCCCTACTGGTTGAA
Organism: Aphyosemion australe; assembly: GCA_006937985.1. NCBI lineage: Eukaryota > Metazoa > Chordata > Actinopteri > Cyprinodontiformes > Nothobranchiidae > Aphyosemion > Aphyosemion australe. The sequence goes on along the minus strand of SSNS01000413.1, from coordinate 166,950 downwards.
AACAGAATTACAACTGTCATAAAGAACCCTGCCACAGGCTTTGCAGATAATGTCTTCAGACAAGGACTTTTAGATGGCTTGAAACTGAAACCAACAAGTGTAGACTGTGTCGATGTTCACTTTGGTTTTAGTTCTTTGTCAAGTGCACGCTTTCTTTGCTTCCCCTCTGAAGACATTACTGTCTTTTTATTGATGGTCAGCATACTGAAAAAGCTAGCTGCTAGCCTTTATATGAGCTACCAGCACAGTAAAGCAGGTAGAGACCTCCCAGTAGTGCAGACCCAAACCAACAAAGTTGTTTAGGTCAGTTTCTGGCTAGAAGGGGGCTGCAGAGTGCTGTCCCTTGTGAAGCTGCTCCAGTTTATGGCTCAAGAACCACTGAAACTAGTTTGAAAGCAATAGCCTAAAGTGTTAAAGAGCAGGTTCACGGAGAAACCATTGTTTACTTATTATTTTTGAAAATGATCAGTCACTCTGAGTTTAACATGCAGGCTGAATGTGAAAATAGTCTTCTCCTTCTATTTCCTGCATTAGCTTCTTATAGAAAATAGATGTTTGGTTCAGAAAAGCCAAAAAGATCTACATCACACTGTCACTTAACATTCATGGACTCGCCCATCTTGGCTCACGACGGGAAAGCCTGTTGTTGGTTTAGCGTCCAGGAAACAGCAGAGAACATCTCGACTAGTAGAAGCTAACCTTTAGCTTTAGCAACTCTTTCACGTGGCAGAACTCCTCCAGACTTGTGTTATTTGTGGAGATAAAACATCAAAGCAGTCAGTGGTAGAGTGTGTTCCTGTTAGCCAATCAGAGTTGAGATGTCCAAATAACAGGAAATAAGACTTCAAATCCTTAATCCTTTTTCTGCCACTTTCTCCTCCGGCTGACTTCTACATCCTCAAACAGGCGCACTGGAGCTTTGTTTCCCCAGACAATGATTTACAAGGCATTCATTCCTACTAGAGAGCACTGCAAATTTATTAAATATAAAATTGACTTCAACTTCCTCACCAAGAAAAAAAAGCAATGAAAAAATTCCAATTTTGCATTTTTTGATTTGGGGCAATAAAGGCTTTAGTTTAATGTAAATTAATAATAGTAATAATATAATAAGTGTAATAATATTGAGGTAATAATAATGCAATGTAATAATGTTACATATTTTCTTCAAACAACTTAAACAACCTTCAATGAGATGTGGACTTTAGATCTGCTCTACCCATTGGTTGACCAGTGTTACTTTATATAATCAGAAACATGTTAGCTAGTTTTGTTTTTATTTCAAAATAAACACCAGACCAAAGAATCTAATAGAGCCATAGCATAGGAAAGAGTCACACATATTGTGCAATAAATTTGAAATGAACCAGGAATCTAAATTTATTCCCTTGTTTTCATATCAGAACTTGAACATATTTTGGTCTTAATGGTCTTTATCAAAAACTCTTTTGAAGCAGGTGACATTTTAAAAGTTGTGCAGATGTTTGCTTTATTCTGGGCAAACCTAAAGAACACTGGGCGAGTTAAAAATCATTTAAAAATAAATTAAACAGCTAGAAAAACATTGGTTTAAGCAAGATGCCTTTTTAATTTTCCCATGTTTTTCTGCTTTGATTTTGCTAGTTTAACAAGATCTGCAAATATGTTAAAATGTGACTAAGTTCTGCTCTCATGCTGTATCGTTTTCTCCAACGTGGTAAACGGTGCTGCTGCAAACCATAAATTCTCACTAGATCTTAACAAATGTTAATAAATGTTCCTGCCAACCTATAAACAAGTTCATACATTTATGAGACAAAGGTTTTCTGCAGCTCTTTGAGTAAAATAAAGGCAATTTTATCTTTTTCATGCCTCGTCGCTTTTAATTCATAATTAACCCCCTCAGCTAATGAACAGTTGTACTGAGCACAAACCAGCTAATAAACAGAACACTGTCCTGGTTTTCTGATGCGATAGAGAATTACCCCACAGCTTTCTGCTGGGTGAATGTGCTCAGTGTCTCTTTAACTGGGTCAGCAGAAACAACATAGATGCATGGAGAAAGGAAATGGCATAAATGAATCTCTGCAACAGGTTAAATGACAACTGAGGCGATGATACCTGGAAAGTTTTGTTGTTTCATAAAAAATATTGAAACATCCATTCCATCCATATTTTCTTGGTAAAAAAATAATGAACATCAGTGTTGCTTTTAGATGTTCTTTAGCAGCCAATTAGTGCCCCATTTCCTGGTGGCAACAGCCTTAACCAGCCTTAATAACAAAACATGCTTTCTGTCAACGGCAACATCAGGGAAAATGGTATTCTACTTAAGAAACAGCTTTTTACCCATGATTTTGGTTTTACATCATGCCAAAGTCATCACATGCTTCTGCAAAACACAATCCGGCTTCAGATTAAACACAAAGGATCTTGGGTCATTAGGAAATTCCATTTTAGTTTGCAAATATATTATCTAATAATCTCCCTACAGTGTAAACTTGTTGATTTAGCAGATAAACTCTGAAACACACTTTTCCTCCTGATTCTGTGAATTGCACACAGACTCGAGAGGTGATCAGGGCAAAGGTGATTGAGCCGAGTGCGATTTAAAACCCTCCAATAAACGTTAGTACAAGCAATGGCGCAAGGGTGCAAACTGAGTTAAAAGTAAAGAAAATGACAAATTATTTGCATGATGATGACATAATGATGGCATGCGTGGAGGAAAAAGAAAGTAGTGAGATTCTCACACGTCAACTAAAAGGTTAACAGTTCAAGCTCATTTTATATTTGGACATAATATGAAAAATGCATTAAATAGGAGCTAGAATGCAGTTAATCAACAATCTAAAACAGCTTTGAGCCTCTAAAAACCTTAAGAAATGTTCTTTTGGCTTTCATCTGTCCCAGGAGCCCTGATACAGGCCATTCTAAAACCCCTAAACCAGCCTTCCTGTGAAAACAGCTGTTTAGCCCCTCCCACTCAGCCAGGGCATGAATATGATAATGAGCTGCTTGCTGATTGGTTGATTTCCCCAGAAGGCCTCAGACACTGGAGACATGCAGGTTTGAGGAGGAAAGGCTCCCCCTAGTGACGTTTTAAGGAAGGTTTTCTCAGAACAGAAGTTTTTCTCTCGCCTTTTTCAACTTTCTAGTTTAGATAAACAGTAGGTCACACACGGCTTTGACTTTTTGGGATGCTACTTTTGACCACCCAAGCTGTCTATTCAACAACAAGGAAAATGTTGGTTTACATGCTAGGTCCTCTTTAACATATTTATAAGGGTGGGGCTTAATTTGGGCCGGATCTTGCAGGAAAAAGATCCGGGAACTGTCTTCTTTTGAAAGGGCGTGTTCCGGTTACCAGGATCCGTTAAATCTCACCAACAATTTGTGTTTTAGAAAGGTAAGCAAAGGGATTATTTTGGCCATTGATAATTGGGAGTTTTGTCCACTTTTAAACAAGAAAATTTGTATTGAGAAATTTAACCACTTGTGATCCCTTAACAAGCTCCGCCCCTCAGTGCTGAAATGAATTCTTATTTAAAACCCACTCCGTAACCTGTTGAAGTCATGGTGTCGCTTATATGAAGCAGTGGATCAGTAAAGAGGCAAAAACTACTGGGGATTAAAGAAATTTACGTCAACTTTGACAATGTGGGCTCAATTATCATGAGCCCCCCACCCCAGAACTTGGAACAACTGGAATTCCACTGAGCATTTCTTCTGTAATTATTCCCAACTACACCTTTAAATATAAGGGATTATAATTATTATTATTTTTATAATAATTTTCATCTTTATTAGAATCGCTGCTCAAACTGATCTGTAGGTTTTATCTAAATAATGTGTCCACCTCAAACAGTCTGGTGCTCGTTTCCATATTCAAAGTGAATTTTATCCCTTTAATTTTGTTAAACATTGTATTGCTCTCAGAGACTTCATTGCAGTATTATTCAGGCTTTTTGCACTCAGGTCTGGTGAAAACAGAGGGAGACTATTACCCTTGTAGTACCTCTTTACCGTGGATGACCCTTGAGCAGACTGTTTGTTCCTTCCCCATCTGCTTTGACGGTATTAGATAAAACTCCAAGGCTATTGACATCACCATCAAGACTGCGGCATGAACTAAAAGAAGCTGTAGCCTGGGGACAACTATTTTAAATGCTATCTAGGTTTTATTTCTATTATATCAGGGATCACAGAACCTGCCAGTGTGATAACCAACCAGCTGACAGCTAAACCCTCAGGACAGGAAATGAGTGGTACAACAATCGATGGCATCTAAGGTTAAATGTCCGTTTTGATGAAGGATTCTTCAAAGGCAGACATATTCAGCTAATGTTCTAGCTCCACTTTTCTATCATTAACCGGAGGAGGAGATAAAAGCATCGTTTGTGACATCTAGACACCTCAGTGGCTTTAAAGTGGCCCATAGGCCGCACGTCAGGGAAAGTTAAATGAGTGTTAGAATTATCGATTTTAGAAGCCTAGAGCCAAATATTAAATACTGTTTTTAATATTTTGAGCATGTGTAAAAGTTTGTGTATTATGTAAAATTAGAGTTTTGATGGGGTTTTAAAAAAGAACAAAGTAAACTTTCTCGTGGTGTCTTTCAAGGGTGTCAGTGTCTTCATATTGCTGCAGACAATCAACATAAACTAGAGTGTGGCTTGAAGATTGCTGGGAACATTTTTTTTTTTATATATCCATCCATCCATCCATCCATTTTCTCCCGCTTATCCGGAGTCGGGTCGCGGGGGCAGCAGCCTAAGGAGGGAAGCCCAGACCTCCCTCTCCCCAGCCACATGGGCCAGCTCCTCTGGGGGAATCCCAAGGCGTTCCCAGGCCAGCCGAGAGACATAATCTCTCCAGCGTGTCCTGGGTCTTCCTTTGGGTCTCCTCCCGGTTGGACGTGCCCGGAAAACCTCACCAGGGAGGCGTCCAGGAGGCATCCTAATCAGATGCCCGAGCCACCTCAACTGGCTCCTCTCGATGTGGAGGAGCAGCGGGTCTATATTCCTCCATTTAATTTTTCATTACAATATTCATATGGGGATCTGTTTGGTGGCCTTAAGATCAGGTCACAGATTTCTGCAGACAATGTGGTCCTGTTGGCTGCATCAGACCGTGATCTCCAGTTTTTGCTGGAACGGAGTGTGAAGCAGCTGGGATGAGAATCAGCTCAGGGAGAGGGAAGTCTGAGCCTCTCTGCTTAGGCTATTGCCCCCATGACCTGACCCCAGATATGCAAAGAAAGATGGATGGATGAATTGCAATATACACTGTAGTGTTATGACAGGTGTTGAAAATCAAACCAAAAACATAAAAGATTCCTACAAAAACATGTACATGCTGTGTTGCATTGTAAAATAGGCTCTATCAAGAGCTTACCATACAGAGTGATGAAACTTTAGCTTTAGACCCATTTTCTTTAAAAGAAAATGTAGAGAAAGATAAAAATTACTGTCTCATCTAAATTTAAACCCCTTCTGGAAGCTTCTCGGGTTTTCATGGTATTTGGATGAAAACTGTAAACAAATAGAATCTGAGGAGATGAGCAGATATCTGTGGATCTGCACATTTTCACGTGTCGTGTCTTGAGGAGTTCTCGGCCGTGGTGGAGATCACGGGAGCACGCTAGTATGATGAAACTCTACCCCTAAACACTGAAACACATTCTAAATGCACAACAAAGTACACTACTCAAAAAATGAAGGGAACACAAGAATAAGACATCCTAAATCAAGAAGAATGAAATATTCTTATTAAATACTTTGTTCTTTACATAGTTGAATGTGCTGACAACAAAATCACACAATAACCATCAATGAAAATCAAATTTATCAACACATGGAGGTCTGGATGTGGAGTCACACTCAAAATTAAAGTGAATAAAACACACTACAGGCTGATCCAACTTTGATGTAATGTCCTGAAAACAAGTCAAAATGAGGCTCAGTAGTGTGTGTGGCCTCCACATGCCTGTATGACCTCCCTACAACCTCTGGGCATGCTTCTGATGAGGTGGTGGATGGTCTCCTGAGGGATCTCCTCCCAGACCTGAACTGAAGCATCCGCCATCTCCTGGACAGTGTGTGGTGCAACGTGACGTTGGTGTAGAGCGAGACATGATGTCCCAGATGTGCTCAATTGCACTACCTGAGCCACTTGTGTGGGCTGTAGACTCCATCTCATACTACCACTAGAGTGAAAGCACCGCCAGCATTCAAAAGTGACCAAAACATCAGCCAGAAAGCAGAGGAACTGAGAAGTGGTCTGTGGTCACCATCTGCAAAACCACTCCCTTATTGGGGATGTCCTGCTAATTGACTATAATTTCCAACTGTTGTCTATTCTATTTGCACAGCATCATGTGAAACTGATTGCCAATCAGTGTTGCTTTCTAAGTGGACAGTTTGCTTTCACAGAAGTGTGACTGACTTGGAGTTGCTTTGTGTTGTTTAAGTGTTCCCTTTATTTTTTTTGAGCAAACTCCTGATGAAAAGTTAGTCATCAGAACTAAATGTCTGATTCAGCTCCAGCTTACGTGACGTAAAACGTCTTTTCTCAGAGGTCGTTTAAAAAGAGGAAGATGGAGTCCGCTGGATATTATCCCCCCTGCTGTGTTTAGTGGTAATGAACGGCAGCTAATGAACACTACTGCGACTCGCTTCCACCCTGAATCCCCTTTCTCACCTGGTTTGCTGGTGGCTGTCTGAGATGAGAGGATGGGGATGGGGGAGGAAGAGAAAAGGAAACAGGAGAGAAGGCCACAGCAGGGTGCTGTCACACCTTGTACCATGCCAACACCAAGGTGGAGCGTGGACAGATCAAAGGGAGGTGTTGCACAGAGGAGAAGGCCAGGTTGAGAAGCTGTGTTCTGTGTGAATCTGATGCCTCATCATCTCTTAGGTTGCATCTTTTACATACCTTTATGCTCATCTTGATTCATTGTGTTTCTACCTCCCTGCTTTTCGTTTTCTTCCAGCCACAGGGACCTAAAACCAGAGAACCTGTTGCTAGATGAAAAGAACAACATCAGGATAGCAGACTTTGGCATGGCGTCCCTTCAGGTTGGAGACAGTCTGTTGGAAACCAGCTGTGGGTAAGGATTATTAAAAAATGTTCCAAGGCCTCTTTTCTAATGCACCATCTATCTCATAAAACTATAACATTGTTTTGAAGGTAATAATCTGCTTTAGTTGGAGGGGTGGTGGAATAACAAATGTGAAGGGGAAAAAAAAAGGAAAACACTGGGATTACGGAGGCTATTGAGTTCATGGTTTCCTGTTAAACCTTTCCAGTGAGGATGAAAGAATCACTTGACCTCTATTGCCGGATGGAAAATGCTTTTTTAGTTGCTGGTTCAGTGTCTCTGATTCCTGTTCAAAATTCCCACAAAAATCTGCTAAACTGTCAGAAGGACAGACCATCATTTTCGAAGGAAAAACTCTGAAATTACGATTTTTAGAAGAAGTGATTTATAGAAAACAAAAAGAGAGATAAGATTGGGAAAACTTTTCAATAGCTACGTTTACATGGGCACACGTAATCAGAATGAATGCCCTATCAGATAAAAAATTTTCCATGTAAACATGTCAATCGGAATATTCTGATCTGATACGGCCCGATCGGAATGAAATTTCATTCCGATTGAGAGAGGTGGTTTTGTCTTATCATTCCGAATGACGTCCGTGTACACACCCATTCGTTGTTCGTTCGTCGTGTTGGAGTAAAATAATGCCCACTGTGCACGTGTGCAACTTCAGCGTGACGTCTTTCCGCCTTTGCAGACGCTCAGGACAAGTCGAAAGCATAGCGGGAGGTAAACAGAAGTGATTGTTGTCGACAATATTTTTTTACTGGAAACACTACGGGAGCTCAATATTACTGAACGTCTCGATGGCTGAACGGCTAGAAATGCTGAGTTACGGGCTTGACACACGGGAGGCGACGTCGCCTCTCCTCCATTCATTTTCAATGAGACATGCACGACAAAGTGATAATCGCGGGTCTCCCTCTTGTTAAGCAAAACACGAAAACGTACATGCCTCGTGCACACGCAAGCCAGCAACGCAATCCCAGAAAGTTGAAAAATTTAAACTTTTCATCGCTGTCGCTCGGACAAGGACAAATCAGCGGAGGTTTCATTGACTGACCAATGAGCAGACAGGATGCTTCTCAGTACATCTCCGGGCAAACATGGAGGAAAAGTTGATACTTTCCGTGTTGGATGTCCCAGAGCTTTACAAGATTTCACTTAATTCTAGCAAAACCTTGTGAGACTTCATATCTACTGCTTTTCCAACTCTGAACTGCTTTAATAACTCAAAATTCCCTCCTATCTGACGGCCAATCAAAACAACGGAAGACTCGCTATTCACCCTGGAACATGGCGTCGCTGGCTTTTGCCGCTGCCGCATGTCGCCTCTCGTGTGTCAGGTTCTAAAAGCGATAGCGATGAGTTTCGCTGATCGCGGTCGTTTGTTGCCTCCCCTGTGTCGAGCCCATTATACACTCAATACATACACACAGGAAGCGGGAATTCACCGAAGTATCGACCAAATCAAAAACCGCTGGAAAAGTTAGAAAGCAGCATATTAGATTACAAGATGGCGTTTGTTTGCTTTTTTTTCCAGGAAAGACAACTCTGCGCATGCTCCACCTATTTAATCTGATTGAATGCTTGGTGCGTGTATACTCACGGCATGATCGGATCATTTTAGTTGGTGTCCATGTAAACAGAGATTTGGGATTTCCGATCAGCCAAGATTTGAATGGAATTGGGGAAATTTGGTGCATGTAAACGTAGCTAATGAGACGTTCAGGTTGAACACGGATATGTCATGCTACTTAGGAGAACAACAGTTTTGCAACACGTTTTCACTTTCTTTCCATCTATCCTTAGACATTCTTTCCCTAGTCTTTTAACAACCTCTTGTCTCCAGGAGTATTTTGGCAAATTGTAGGTAAAGGTGTTCAGTGTAAACTCTGAAGAACTGTGAAGTCAAATTGCACATATTTTTCCCTTTGAAATAAAGATTTGTCACAGATTGAATTCTTAAATCTGTTTCTAAATTCCCCAAAGTCTTGAGAAGCTTCTTGCTACAATTTAACCTCCGTTCTGGTTCATTCTACCAGAAATAAAGGGAAGACATGTTTGATTTATCTTCATGACTCATAAAACCAATCCAAAAGCCGTAGCTGACTTTTGTGAGAATTTTCATGTTTTTAACAGAAATTAGAGGCAATGAACCAGCTTCTCCAACAATGCAGATCGCACGATTCAGACCGGACTGCCTCTGTGCATCCCCACCATCTTTATCTCTTGAGGCCAGAGGATTCTTGTCCACTGAATGTTGTGTCTGGCTCTGAGCAGGGCCGGGGCCTTGGCCAAACATTACTGCCCTCCATCTCCTCCTATCTCAACGAGGGTTTATGATCCAGCATTTACGACCGCACTACGCTCGTCAATCCTGTGACTACAATAAATCTGCTTGCAGGAAAAAGTCGGTGCATGGCAGCAATCAAAAGGGAATGCTGAAGTCTCTATATTTTCGAAGTGCTTTTATTTAACCCTGAGCTGTAATGAGGATGTGGATGGTCAAAGTTTATCGAAGTTTACTTCTTGAGTGTGCTTTTATAACCCAGATAACTTTGTGGATTGATGTCAGACAAAGCTGTTAGCATATTTTCAGATTATTGATGTGTTGGTTTGGTGTTTTAAGAAGAGCATTTGCTCTGTCAGGATTTTGTCGAGGCCTGGTGACAGCTGTCCTCCGGCCTGATTGAGTCTGTCCAGATTAAATCGAGACACAGCTGANAGGTCCTCTTTAACATATTTATAAGGGTGGGGCTTAATTTGGGCCGGATCTTGCAGGAAAAAGATCCGGGAACTGTCTTCTTTTGAAAGGGCGTGTTCCGGTTACCAGGATCCGTTAAATCTCACCAACAATTTGTGTTTTAGAAAGGTAAGCAAAGGGATTATTTTGGCCATTGATAATTGGGAGTTTTGTCCACTTTTAAACAAGAAAATTTGTATTGAGAAATTTAACCACTTGTGATCCCTTAACAAGCTCCGCCCCTCAGTGCTGAAATGAATTCTTATTTAAAACCCACTCCGTAACCTGTTGAAGTCATGGTGTCGCTTATATGAAGCAGTGGATCAGTAAAGAGGCAAAAACTACTGGGGATTAAAGAAATTTACGTCAACTTTGACAATGTGGGCTCAATTATCATGAGCCCCCCACCCCAGAACTTGGAACAACTGGAATTCCACTGAGCATTTCTTCTGTAATTATTCCCAACTACACCTTTAAATATAAGGGATTATAATTATTATTATTTTTATAATAATTTTCATCTTTATTAGAATCGCTGCTCAAACTGATCTGTAGGTTTTATCTAAATAATGTGTCCACCTCAAACAGTCTGGTGCTCGTTTCCATATTCAAAGTGAATTTTATCCCTTTAATTTTGTTAAACATTGTATTGCTCTCAGAGACTTCATTGCAGTATTATTCAGGCTTTTTGCACTCAGGTCTGGTGAAAACAGAGGGAGACTATTACCCTTGTAGTACCTCTTTACCGTGGATGACCCTTGAGCAGTCTGTTTGTTCCTTCCCCATCTGCTTTGACGGTATTAGATAAAACTCCAAGGCTATTGACATCACCATCAAGACTGCGGCGTGAACTAAAAGAAGCTGTAGCCTGGGGACAACTATTTTAAATGCTATCTAGGTTTTATTTCTATTATATCAGGGATCACAGAACCTGCCAGTGTGATAACCAACCAGCTGACAGCTAAACCCTCAGGACAGGAAATGAGTGGTACAACAATCGATGGCATCTAAGGTTAAATGTCCGTTTTGATGAAGGATTCTTCAAAGGCAGACATATTCAGCTAATGTTCTAGCTCCACTTTTCTATCATTAACCGGAGGAGGAGATAAAAGCATCGTTTGTGACATCTAGACACCTCAGTGGCTTTAAAGTGGCCCATAGGCCGCACGTCAGGGAAAGTTAAATGAGTGTTAGAATTATCGATTTTAGAAGCCTAGAGCCAAATATTAAATACTGTTTTTAATATTTTGAGCATGTGTAAAAGTTTGTGTATTATGTAAAATTAGAGTTTTGATGGGGTTTTAAAAAAGAACAAAGTAAACTTTCTCGTGGTGTCTTTCAAGGGTGTCAGTGTCTTCATATTGCTGCAGACAATCAACATAAACTAGAGTGTGGCTTGAAGATTGCTGGGAACATTTTTTTTTTTATATTCCTCCATTTAATTTTTCATTGCAATATTCATATGGGGATCTGTTTGGTGGCCTAAAGATCAGGTCACAGATTTCTGCAGACAATGTGGTCCTGTTGGCTGCATCAGACCGTGATCTCCAGTTTTTGCTGGAACGGAGTGTGAAGCAGCTGGGATGAGAATCAGCTCCTCTAAATCAGAGATCATGGTCTTGAGTCAGAAAAGAGTAGAATGCCTTCTCCAGGTCAGGGATGAGGTCCTGCCTCAAGTGGAGAAGTTTAATTATCTCGGGGTCTTGTGAGGAAAAGATGGAGCGGGAGATCGATAGGCGGATTGCTGCGTCTGCAGCGATGCGGGCGTTGCACCGGTCTGTCGTGGTGAAGAGAGAGCTGAGCCGGAAGGCAAAGCTCTCGATTTACTGGTCGATCTACGTTCCTACCCTCACCTATCACGAGCTTTGGGTAGTGAGCGAAAGAATGAGGTCGAGGATACAAGCGGCTGAAATGAGTTTTCTCTGCAGGGTGGCTGGGCTCTCCCTTAGAGATAGGATGAGAAGCTTGGAAGGGGCTCAGAGTAGACCCGCTGCTCCTCCACATCGAGAGGAGCCAGTTGAGGTGGCTCGGGCATCTGGTTAGGATGCCTCCTGTATGCCTCCCTGGTGAAGTTTTCCAGGCACGTCCAACCAGGAGGAGACCTAAAAGAAGACCCAGGATACGATGCAGGGACTATGTTTCTCAGCTGGCCAGGGAACACCCTGGGATTCCCCTGGAGGAGCTGGCCCAAGTGGCTGGGGAGAGGGAAGTCTGGGCGTCTGCTTAGGCTACTGCCCCCATGACCTGACCCCAGATATGCAAAGAAAGATGGATGGATGAATTGCAATATACACTGTAGTGTTATGACAGGTGTTGAAAATCAAACCAAAAACATGAAAGATTCCTACAAAAGCATGTACATGCTGTGTTGCATTGTAAAATAGGCTCTATCAAGAGCTTACCATACAGAGTGATGAAACTTTAGCTTTAGACCCACTTTCTTTAAAAGAAAATATAGAGAAAGATAAAAATTACTGTCTCATCTAAATTTAAACCCCTTCTGGAAGCTTCTCGGGTTTTCATGGTATTTGGATGAAAACTGTAAACAAATAGAATCTGAGGAGATGAGCAGATATCTGTGGATCTGCACATTTTCACGTGTCGTGTCTTGAGGAGTTCTCGGCCGTGGTGGAGATCACGGGAGCACGCTAGTATGATGAAACTCTACCCCTAAACACTGAAACACATTCTAAATGCACAACAAAGTACACTACTCAAAAAATAAAGGGAACACAAGAATAAGACATCCTAAATCAAGAAGAATGAAATATTCTTATTAAATACTTTGTTCTTTACATAGTTGAATGTGCTGACAACAAAATCACACAATAACCATCAATGAAAATCAAATTTATCAACACATGGAGGTCTGGATGTGGAGTCACACTCAAAATTAAAGTGAATAAAACACACTACAGGCTGATCCAACTTTGATGTAATGTCCTGAAAACAAGTCAAAATGAGGCTCAGTAGTGTGTGTGGCCTCCACGTGTCTGTATGACCTCCCTACAACCTCTGGGCATGCTCCTGATGAGGTGGTGGATGGTCTCCTGAGGGATCTCCTCCCAGACCTGAACTGAAGCATCTGCCAACTCCTGGACAGTGTGTGGTGCAACGTGACGTTGGTGGATAGAGCGAGACATGATGTCCCAGATGTGCTCAATTGCACTACCTGAGCCACTTGTGTGTTCTGTAGACTCCATCTCATACTACCACTAGAGTGAAAGCACCGCCAGCATTCAAAAGTGACCAAAACATCAGCCAGAAAGCAGAGGAACTGAGAAGTGGTCTGTGGTCACCATCTGCAAAACCACTCCCTTATTGGGGATGTCCTGCTAATTGACTATAATTTCCACCTGTTGTCTATTCCATTTGCACAGCATCATGTGAAACTGATTGCCAATCAGAGTTGTTTTCTAAGTGGACAGTTTGCTTTCACAGAAGTGTGACTGACTTGGAGTTGCTTTGTGTTGTTTAAGTGTTCCCTTTATTTTTTTGAGCAAACTCCTGTTGAAAAGTTAGTCATCAGAGCTAAATGTCTGATTCAGCTCCAGCTTACATGACGTAAAACGTCTTTTCTCAGAGGTCGTTTAAAAAGAGGAAGATGGAGTCCGCTGGATATTATCCCCCCTGCTGTGTTTAGTGGTAATGAACGGCAGCTAATGAACACTACTGCGGCTCGCTTCCACCCTGAATCCCCTTTCTCACCTGGTTTGCTGGCGGCTGTCTGAGATGAGAGGATGGGGATGGGGGAGGAAGAGAAAAGGAAACAGGAGAGAAGGCCACAGCAGGGTGCTGTCACACCTTGTACCATGCCAACACCAAGGTGGCGCGTGGACGGATCAAAGGGAGGTGTTGCTCAGAGGAGAAGGCCAGGTTGAGAAGCTGTGTTCTGTGTGAATCTGATGCCTCATCGTCTCCTCAGTAAACTGTTTGCATCTCTTAGGTTGCATCTTTTGCATACCTTTATGCTCATCTTGATTCATTGTGTTTCTACCTCCCTGCTTTTCGTTTTCTTCCAGCCACAGGGACCTAAAACCAGAGAACCTGTTGCTAGATGAAAAGAACAACATCAGGATAGCAGACTTTGGCATGGCGTCCCTTCAGGTTGGAGACAGTCTGTTGGAAACCAGCTGTGGGTAAGGATTATTAAAAAATGTTCCAAGGCCTCTTTTCTAATGCACCATCTATCTCATAAAACTATAACATTGTTTTGAAGGTAATAATCTGCTTTAGTTGGAGGGGTGGTGGAATAACAAATGTGAAGGGGAAAAAAAGGAAAACGCTGGGATTACGGAGGCTATTGAGTTCATGGTTTCCTGTTAAGCCTTTCCAGTGAGGATGAAAGAATCACCTGACCTCTATTGCCGGATGGAAAATGCTTTTTTAGTTGCTGGTTCAGTGTCTCTGATTCCTGTTCAAAATTCCCACAAAAATCTGCTAAACTGTCAGAAGGACAGACCATCATTTT
>SSNS01000413.1:82777-148125 GCA_006937985.1 Aphyosemion australe | reverse complement strand
CTGTTTAGTTGTTTTATATAGATGACCCTGTCTGAAGTTATCAGCAGGATGGCACTAAGTGGAGCTGTGATAGTGGGAAACATCAGAGGAGGAAGTGCTTTTCATTGTCAAATTATGTCTTTATTTGAGGCGTTTTAAGGTCTGTGCAGAAAGCCCACTGACTCTGAGGCTTTGTTGTATTCAAAGCATGTTTGGATAGTCTGAAATAAAGGAGTCACAGGATCAATACGTCAAGCTTTGTCCAATTGTGATAATAAAGAAGAAGCTTTGATATGTTTGCTACATGAGAACATAAATATTTAGTTCCCTTTGATTCACTACAACACATATAGTCTGGGATATCACACCCCCGTGTGATTTGACATCTATAATCACACCTATAGGCCCCATAACGTGTGACGTAGGAGGCAGGCTCCGCCTGCACACAAATACCCTTGCTTCACCTCGATGACACCTCTTCTTGTTTCAACCTGTGCTAGCTGCTGCAAGTAAACACCCTTTAGTTTACCTGTTTGTGCTAAGTTAGACCACTGCCTGCTGGTGCATGTGTCTATTTGCCATGCATTAGTGCCGTTAACTGCTATTTCCTAAATTTTGAGCTTTGTGGTTTGGGATGAGCACCGGGAAGAAGCACAAGTCTGCTGTTTGCCCCTGTCTTCAGGGATGTGGCTTCATGCTTCGTGTGATTAAAGACCATGCAGAGGTGTGATATCCCATGGTATATGTTGTACCTCGTTCCTCTCCTTCAGGGAGCAAGTAGTTATATGCATAACTTAACGTTAATAAATTCAAGTTTGCCAATAACAAAGGGATGTGGGCAAAAAGAAAAATATACATTTAACTAAACTGATGCTAGTGAGAGCTAGCCATGTTCCCTATAGCCTACTCTACTTTACCAGCACTGAGACCCACATGGGGATGGAGTTTTGTGGATATACATGAGTTCAGCCTTGCATCCTCACAGAAATTATGTTTTACAAGCCCTGAAGCAATATTTTTCTGTAAACCAGTTTCAGGGCAACAAACCTTGAAACGCCACCCTTGAATATTCATGTAGAAAAACCATGCTCCATGCATTGCTTCCTGTTTTTGTTTTGTTTTTGTGTGGCAGCATTATAGCACCACATAATTCAATTCAGTTTATCAATTCAGTTGAATTATATAAGACAAAGTAAACATTCCAAATGAACATATTTCTCTGTTCATTTCATTATTCCATTTATTTAAGTCTTCTATTCTAATGAAACTGACCAGTTGACATCAAGTCACTGGCTGTTTCTCAATACAAGTACGCTAGTACCTTATGTACTTGACAAGTATGCTCATTCTAAATGATAAGTAACTTGCACTTGTATAGCGCCTTTCAGAGTCAGGGGATTCCAAAGCGCTTTTCACTACAGTGTATCATTCATCCATTCACACGCACATTCACACACAGCTGCCCTGGGGCACACCGACAGAGTATGGCAAGACAAGGACGACATTTGGAACAGAGCCGTACTCTCATTACTGCCAAGTGTGGCAGAGCAGGAAACGCAGAAAACTAGCAGGATGGTAGGACTGGAGTTGGAGACCCCTGGTCTAGTTTGTCCCTCAACTAAAAAAAATAACAATGAATACATGTTATTTGTATAATATTTGGTCCACTTTTGATCAAAATTGATAAAATACCAGCATTTCCCAATGAGCGGAGCAAGGACAGATCCAGTAACTTTGAGCGAACTTGCCATGATACGTACCTAGGATTGGAACAATACTTGGGCCATCATTGATGACATTTCACAAGAACACAAGAAACGGCCACTGACTTGTCAATAACTTTACAGCAAGCCATCATACTAAACAAGCATGCAGCGACAGTGGAGAGGAAAATTCCAGTTTAACAGGAAGAAACCTCCTTCAGAACCTGATTTAGTGTTAGCAGCCATCCACCAAGATCAACCTGGCAGATTTTCTGTGACATCTTGGGTTGTTTTCATGTGAACATCTGCAAACAGTGCCACTTTTACAGAGATATTTTGCAGAAATTACACACTCTTCCAATAGATGAAACCTGAATCTGCAACCAAAACACCAAGGAGCACATTACCTCTTTATTCCAAAGAGATGCTCCACACTTTAGTTTACATCTAGTAGAATGATTGCTTATGCAGCCAGCTAATGAGCCCAAAACACTCTACAACCCTGCAAACTCTTTAAGGACAGTTTAAAAGCTGCAGAGGACAAATCTGCTGATTGTGATGAACTTCGATCCACAATCATCTCATCCAAGCTGTCCTTTTGTGCATTCTGTTTTTCATGCATCAAATTATAGTTTTGGTTACTGAGGAAAACCTTTTTAATGTGCAACCTCATCTCATATTGATACCTTATTTATATATAATCTTTACATTTTTTCATCTACGTATAATTTCCGAGTATAATTTCAGATATAAATCATAAATTAGATGCATTGCACTTAATACTACAAAATAACTTCCTTATTTTATTCTAGCAGTAATAAAAAATAATTAATCTCTCACACAGTTTGCTCGTTTGTTCTTTGACCAACCTCTAGTTTATGCAAATAATATAATGTATTTATGCAGATTCAGCTGCAGCTTGCATGTTGTGGTGCACTTGAGACATAACCAGTGCAAATACAATATTGTGTCTTTTCTTTTACTCCTTGCTGATCTGCATAATTCACTGTGGCACTTGCAATCAGGAAGGACTTATTTGCACAGGCTCACATTTGAATTGACCCTGTTGACTTGATGGGAGTGTGATTATCGACCCGTGTTTTGACAGCTCAGGGAGCCGGGTCATCAAGGCTGGTGATCATGAGAGCGCAAGAAAATAATCCTCAACGGTCTCTCATTAAAGCCACATACACTGGTGGGAGACTAGGAGGAAGATGCAAAAGAACAGATCGTAGTGAACTGAAAGGTTCAGGGTAACAGAAACAAGCGGTTCTATCTAATTATGGACCCATCGAAAGCTCTCATTCTTACCTGAGAAAAGTACATTTGAAATGTGGGAATGTCACAAGTCCTCCAAAGATTCATGTGTGGCGTGACAAGTTACTGCCCCGCTGCGCTCACTCGCAGCCACCGCTTTATGAAGCAACGTTTGCGAGCTTGCCCCATAAATCTTCATGTGATATTGATGTGTCAATCTAGTCATTGGCTTTACTGTCAGTCCATCCAGCGGTCGTAAAGATTAGTGGGTCTGGTTACTGTCTGCTGTGAGAAGATGCCCTTGACTGAGCAAGCGGGAGGAGGACATCCAAACACCCTCAGGGTGTCTTAACTCTTAAAGTACACCTTGATCTATGTCCAGTGCCTGCTTATGTGTTTGACAGAAGTATATGCCTGTTTGATGTTTGTTGTGTTATGACTGTATAACAGAATCACTGTTTTGATGATACATCTTTAAACTTTATAATTTTCTGTTGATTTTTTTTTTATTCCCCGATTAATTTGCTCTTTTTCTGATTCCCACAACAGATCTCCACACTACGCATGCCCAGAGGTCATCAGGGTGAGTCTATTTGCATCCGTCTCCTGTTACATTAATAACCTAAATGATACAGTTTTTATGTCATCATCCTTGTCAAACTTGCCCAATGACTTTTTGCTTATAGGGAGAGAAGTACGATGGAAGAAAAGCAGACGTTTGGAGCTGCGGCGTCATTCTTTTTGCCCTCTTGGTGGTCAGTGTCAACTTTTTCTTTTACAAGCAAATGGTGATAGAACTGATGAACAGCATTACTTGATGCTTTTTACCATAAATGTTGTTTTCCCACAACATAATGACTTAAAATGCCTAACAAGCTAGGGACACTTTGCAACTTTTTTAATATTTTTAAATCATTTTCTTGAGCCAGTATGTTCTAAAATGGTCCTTTACCGCAGGAGTGCCCAATCCTGGTCCTGGAGGGCCGGTATCCTGCAGGTGTTTCAACACACCTGATTTCAATCAGCAGGTGATTAACAGGCTTCTGCAGAGCCTGATGAGCTGCTGCACAGGTGATTCAACCACCGAATCAAGTGTGTTGGAGCAGAGAAACCACTAAACTGTCATGGATACCGGCCCTCCAGGACCAGGATTGGGCACCCCTGCTTTACCGGGTTAATGAAAGGCCACCTAGCCCCTATCGCCTCCTGTGGCCAGAATATTCCACTTGCAACTTCACAGTTGCCGGTCCGGTCTCTTGGGACTTAGAAAATTTTGACTTGACATACCTGGATCTGCAGTCTGGTTCCTGCTTCTTTTAGTTCATGAACACAGCTGATTTGTTTAATTTAGTGATGAACCGCGCCCGTAGAAACTAATAAAGGCTGGGGAGAGATTTCAGCAGTTAGATTAAGGTGTTAAAAAGACGAACGCGCAGCGAGGAGACATAAGTTTTACTTTCGGTTTCGCCAACGAACACTAGGGGGTGCTAAAAACAAGCCAAAACTGACTAGTGTCCCTTTAAAGCTGTTATAATGAATCTGCAAACAAGCTAGGTTTTGAACACAAACATGATCACGGAACACTCACCCCTCCCCTCGGGCATCTTCCCTGAGACGCTTCTGCCAGAACCAGAAACCCACGTTGCCGTATGAATCGAGATAGTTCTAAACACCAGCTGCCGTTTTCTAGGTCCAAATGTCTTTTGTTGTCCGTGACTTCAAAAGGTGTTTTTCTTTTTGGGACCCTGGTAGTTTTTTGTAAAAGTAGTAGCACCCGACTGTTTCTCCTCTGATATTGAGTGGAGAACCTCTCACACCAGTGGTGTTCTGTTGCTAAATACATGAGTGGAGGACACAGGGAAGTGTGGCGGTTCAGCGAGATTGTACAATGGTTGCTTTCAGTTTGAAACATGTTATTGGCAGAGGTTTTTTTAGACAAATGCGAGAGAACCACTTTGTGAATTTTTATCTTCACATTATATTTATAGCTATACTATGTTAGAATTTTGTTAAGAGACATAAAAAAATGTTTTAAGCTAATTTGTCATTTTGCTGAGGGTAACTCTGATTTGATTATGTGAGAAACAATGTTTGCTTTAGTCACTTGGTGCTTGAAATTCTTTAAGGTCAACTTTACTCATATTTTTAATACATTTGCAGTGGTCTCTAGTAGGAATGACTGCTATGTAGGTCATACTCTGGGAATAAAAAGCAAAGTGTTTGAGGATGTAGAAGTCAGCCAGAGGAGAAAGTAGCTTCAGACAACAGGATTTAGAGTCTTATTTCCTGATATTTGGACCTCTCGCCTCTGATTGACTCTACCACTGACTCCGTTTGCTCTGAAACGTTGATGTTTTATCTCCACAAACAAGCCTGAAGGAGTTTTGCTGTGTGGTGGAGTTGCTAATGCTAACGGTTAGCTTCTACTAGCCGAGACGTTCTCTGCTGTTTCCTGGACGCTAAACCAACAACAGCCTTCCCCGTCGTGAGTCAAGATGGGTGAGTGACAGCGTGACGTAGATCTGTCAGGCTTTTCTGAACCGAATCCGTCTGTTTTCTATCAGAAGCTAATACAGGAAATAGGGGTAGAAGACGCTTTTCATGTTCAGCCTGCATGTTAAACTCAGAGTGACTGATCATTTTCAAAAATAATTAGTAAATAAATGTTTCTCAGTGAAGCTGTTCTTTAAAGTTTCTTGAATTTTAACTAGGATTTTTCAAAACTTACAAAGCGTTAATATATAATAAAGGTCTTGAAACTAGAGATGCTCCAAAAAAGCTGTGGATGATTACAATTGGCCAATACTCAGCATGGATGGCTTAATCAGTGAGACATCACGTTTTTAGCCATTTTTGAGTTTACTAAGATTTTGCTGTGGTGGCCATCTAACCGTGCCCCAATAAAAACAACAACAACGTAGTATCCCTGAAGCAGAATATTCTTGCACAACTTTAGATCAGACAACTGAAGCATCTTTTTATTCATTATCCTGTATCCATTCACGCCGCTGTATCGGTAATAAGGTCTATTCTCTTGCTACATTATGTCTGTAGCTCCCCAGCCGTGCAGCCCTTAAGCTTTGTTTCATTAACAGCTGTATTGGAGTTCCTGCACACTCCTGCTTCATGAATAATTCATGCAGCCAAGCTGAAAGAACAGAGTCCAATGCAAGTATCAACACCAACATGGCAACTTTTTGCCACAGGCTCTGTGTATTTGTCTGTTTTTCTTCTCATTCCTCCGCTCTTACCATCTCATGTGTTTACCCGGGTGACGGGGAGACTTGGTACACTTATGTCGTGGGAACCTGAAATTGTTTACCATTATCTGATTAGGGCCATTCTTCCACTCCAAACAAAAGTTTGTTTTTTCTCCCAGCGCTGTTTGCCTGCAGATACAGTACCATCTTTCTTCTGTTTCCTCCTGCTGTCTGGCTGCGAGATAACCATTTGTCTGATTGTGGGAGACGCACATACTCCCCAGCAGTTAGGCTGCACTCAGATCATCTGTTACTCAAGTCTGTCCCCCTTTTATTTCTTACTCCACTTCTCTCAGCCAATCTTTTTTTACCGGTTTCCTCTCTTTCGTCTATCCCTCCTGGCAGAAGTTGCCGTTCATCACACAGTCACACCTGTGAAGTGTCGGCTCTCTCTGACAAATGAGTGTGATGAGAGAATGCTAAATGAAGGAGCTAAATGAGAAATCAGGGGTAATTATTAGAAAAACCCTGTTCTTCAGCTCTCTGCTGTTTATTTTTTATTTTGGTGACACATTTACCAGCAGAGCGCTCAAACTGAGGAGAGCAGGTTGAAAAAAAATCAACCGACTTCCTGCGGTTTTGCAGAACTAAAACTTAAAATGTGATTTTATTTCTTCTGGCAAGGCATGTCGGTTATTCTTGTTTTTCTTTATGTGCTAAAGTAATTTTTTTCTCTTATATTAACATCAAAATGTGTCTTGTCTCATTTATTTTTCCTCATGCATTTGACTTGTTGCTTCTGTGCATCTGCAGGGCGCCCTGCCATTTGACGATGACAACCTAAGGAATCTCCTGGAGAAGGTTAAGTTGGGGGTGTTTCACATGCCACACTTCATCCCTCCAGACTGTCAGAATCTTCTCCGTGGCATGATTGAAGTGGACGCCTCCAAAAGACTAACGGTGAGAGTGGATGATGAACACAGATATGCCTGTTTGGTCGTGTCTCAGTCTGTATTGTGCAGCAAATAACAGCAGACCAAATTACCTGTTTGTAAGCATTTTTTTTTTTCTTTTATTTGTGACAGCGTAATAGATCAGGTGTTCAAACACCAGCGTGTCGTTGTTCGTGACACTTATTCACAGAGATGTTAGAAGTATAAAATCTGGGTTTATCCGAGCCACGAGCCGATAGGAAATGACACGGCTCAGAGCCGCTCGCCTCCTCCAAAAACCTTCTTCTCTTTCCAGTGGGGAAGGAGGAGGAAGAGAGAAATGCTCCAGATTAGGAAGAGTGCTGCTAGTCCTCTGTCCGAGGGGTGTGTGTGTTGGTGTGTTTGTTGACTCGATTCTTTGACGTGGAATTTCTGAGCAAGGCAACACCTCCTTTTGGTGCATTTTTCAAACAGGAAGTGTGGGTGGAGTAAGCCTCTGGTAGGGGGGTGACTTGCTCTTTAAGATAATCATTTTTCAGTTCAATAGCAGGGAAAAAATATGGACTATCATTTTTTTTGGGTGGGAGTGGGGCTTTTCAAACCAACCTAGCCCCATGAAAAAAAGTAATTTGCTGCCTTGTGAAATATGAATTACCTGTGATGAACAAAGGAGATGAAAATGGCAGCCATGGAGGAGTTTCAAAGCCAAAACTTCTGCTGACCAAAAAGAACAAAGACCTGTCTCACATTGTCTACAAAACATCTAGAGGATCCCCGGGACTTTAGAGAATATAATATGTGGGCTAATTATAGAAAAGTGGAGCTTTTCTGGAAGCCATGCATCCCATTTATTCTGCAAACAACTTCAGTGTGTCTAAATTAAAGCAATTCAGCAAAAAAGAAGTGTACACAATTCCTCCTCAGTGATTTGAGACTCATTATCAGTTATAAACACTTGATTGCAGTTTTTGCTGCCAATGTTGCAACTAGTTATTAAGAATGGGGTCAGTAACGTTTTTTACATATTGCCAGTGTGGCAAGAAGCATTTTTCCTTTTTAATAATTGAAATACTCGTTTTAAAACGGGACTTTCTTTTTATTTAGTTATTTTTGCCCGATATTGATTTTTTTAATGAAACAACATTTAAGTGTGACAATAAAAGCAAAAGCAAAAGAAATCTGCAAGAGTGTACCTTTTCATAGCATTTTATGTACTTAAAGGAACAATATATAAGAATGCTACAGTCAAATAATCACAAAACAGACTAATGTCTCAGTCACATTGAAAGGAAGGTTATACTGAAACAGATCTCCTCAGCCGGCTAGGGGGTTGTCAGGTTTTCTCCTTTCAAAAAAAACTAAAGAGGGATGTAGTTACTGTTTACAATCAGTGAGCCCGCAGGGTTGCCAAGTCTGTGTCGAGCTAACGCTACATTTCTAATTCAACACCGACAGTCATAAAGCTCCAGTGAGCTGAAGCCAGTAAACAGGAGCGACCCAGCAGTTATTTCTTGTACCCCTTAGAAGCCATGGCGTTTTGGTTTTTTTACTCTAATATCGGGTGAAGCAGGCTAGAGGCTAACGTTGAGCTAACAGTGCGGTGAATTGGAAGCAAATATTCAGCTCTAAAAATATCTCAAGCTCCTTTTTCAATTACCAACAACTCGATTTTACAATGAAATTATGTGTGAAGTGAATGAGTCAATCATGGTGTTTTACTTCCTTGAAGGAGTCGTTCAGAACTATAAAAGCAAGCTAACAGAAAGATGGTAAACAATCACACTTTAGCTAATGCCGGAGATATATTACTGTAACAAGTGTAGCAAATGCTCCCTACTGTAAAACACCCAAGGTTACTAGCACCAGATAGGACGATATCTACTCATCAACTGACTGTGTATTTTTTGTCTTCACTTGACATCTAGAATCTTGTGGCACCGATCCGTAACTGGCATCAGCCATGAAACTCACGGAACAGCAGTGAGAGTGACTTTTTGTTTAGAAAAATGGGCTGCAGTACCCAATTTTGACCACAGGATGTCCTTCTTACTTCATTCTTACATATTGCACCTTTAAATTTAAATCTCTTGCTAAAGTCAAGTCTGGGATGGACTTTTTATTTGTTTTGTTCCATTTTGTTCTTTATGCTCTAAATGTTTTTGAGTTTTGTTTTATTACAGTTCAGTGTGTCACTTATGTCCGCTCTAAGAGGATTTCTGTTTGTGTTCTCCCTGCATGACTTCATAGTTTATTCATTATAATGTCAGTCCTTATTTATACAGCTGAACACCTTGACAGGAAGACTAGACACAGGAAAACAAGAACATAGACGTAAAGCGCAATACGTTAGGATAAAGAGACGGGAGAGAACAAAGGAAAATTTAAACAATGGAGGTAATCCTGAAATAAAGGGAAGCAAATAGATAGCGCTGCCCTTTATTCTTGTTCTGACTTTCACATCCAGACAGTAAAAGCACAAAATACCCACACACACTATAAAATAAAAGCCCACACACACACACACACACTCGTTCTCGAGGCACTCCAGGTATCTTCATGAATCAATGCAACTGTTTTCATGCACCTGTCTGAGAGGAAATGTGGTGACACCACAGTTGGTAAATGTTGCTGCTCCGTTTCTCCCATGCCTCAGCTTATCTTTCACAGTGTCAGAATAACTATGAGCACAGTGACAGAAATCTTAGACAAACTGAGCGAATAAAAAAAAATAGAAACTGTGAAAAATGGGAACTTCTTTGCAAGAGCACTATGATGAAGTAGTTTAGGAAAAGCATTGTGAACGTGAACATTCACACCTTTTTATTATGCAGTATGCACACCATTAGCGTCTTTCTCCTGTTTCCTCTGTCTGACGAGGGCAGGTCACCCTGAGATCCACAGATATGCCCACCAGGCAGCGGTAATGTCCTCCATAAAGGGTTACACCAGGACCAAACTGCTGAGATAGAATATGGTTCCTGTCTGCTCCCCTCTTGTGCATGAGGACTCCTGACAGAGCTCTAGGGGAAGTGTTTTAACCTCACAGAATGACAAATAACCTTTTAGCTTAGGCATTCTTGGGCATTTAGTGGTAATCACCCAGTTAGACATGAGGCAAGTACACCGAAGGGCAGTAGGGAACAGTATAAGGTGGCAAAATATTATTTTGCTTGTGATTGTTTGCTATTGTTGAACATTTTCCTGGTTCTAGCTGACACAAAACATAAACTCTATGGTTTTGTTAGTTAGAATTTGCTCAAATACAAGTTCTGTCTCTGGGAGGGTTGCATACTTGAGCTTAAGGGGCTTAGCACTATAAAAGCTTCTTTCTTTACTCCCCATCTCTATAATCGGGGCCCTAGAGGCAATTGTGCCTTCCACCTCAACAATTATCTCATCCTTTCTATTAAAGTGAGCATAGAAATCCTGGACAGATCTGTCTCCTCATTATAGCTGTCTGATGAAGAGGACTGGCTAGCTTGTGACTTTTTAAACCGTTGCATTATTCCAGGCAGATAATGAAGATGTGAGGAAGGTGCAGATTAAGTTTTGTGTATCATTGTCAGAGACGGTTAATATTTGGCTCTCAGAGTAGACTCATTATTTTTGAAAAGTGCAAAGAAACCACTTGTTTTAGTCGTTTGAAACCAATAGACCCGTTTCTACTATCTGAACGTCTGGGTAATTTTACCGGATCTTCATGGCATGCATACGTCTCCATTGCACCGCGCAGTTTCATGGACCGACCGACTACCGTAACTGAGGTGGGTGCTTGTAAGAGCCTGGTTGAGTCTCTGGGCGGGACTTGTCGTTAACTAATGCTGATATCTGCAGACGTCACCAAATAACCGGCATATGTAAAACTGGAACAATTGCTAGTTAAGCAAAATGGAGAAAAAAGAAAATATGCAGCATTAATGCTGCTTTAAAATTGCCATTTTTAAACTCCCAACACCAAAAATTGTGGCGGACACCCCCCACAAAGCCGTATTTTAAGCTGCTTTGTGGTCTACGAAGCATCATGAAATATGACATTTCTTCTGGTCATTGAACGCCACTTGTTACATCACACAGCTTATCTCCCCGTCCCCTGATTGGATTAAATTATGGCAATCTTTGACAGAATTAAACTTTTAATGTTATTAAAGGTGTGGATCACTGAAAATCCATTTTTTAATGATTATTTATAATCGATCACTCTGAGATTTTTACACAGGCTGAAAATGAAAATAGTCTTCTACACCTATTTCCTGCATTAGCGTCTGATAGAAAATAGATGATGAAACTCTAGGATTTGAAAATCCTGACAGATCTACGTCACACTGTCACTTAACATTCATGGACTCACCCATCTTGACTCACAACGGGGAAGGCTGTTGTTGTCTCAGCTAGCAGACGCTAACCATTAGCATTAACAACTCAACCACACTCCTTCAGGCTTGTGTTATTTGTGGAGATAAAACATTCATGTCGCAGAGCAAACAGAGCTGGTGGTAGAGTTATGTTGCTGTTATCCAGTCTGAGGTGAGATGTCCAAATTGGGAAATAAGACTCCTAATCCTGTCGTGTTCTGCAGCTCTCTGCTCCAGCAGACTCATCTGTGCTGATCCAGGCGCTTCTGGGGGTCCCCCCCCCCCCTGAGTACAGCTTGCAAGGCATTCATTCCTACTTGCAATTGTATTGATTAGAGGAGTTTCCCACACCTTTAATATCTGTGGACGCTTTTTGGCACTGATCAGTGATGTCACTCACTGCCAAAATGGTTGTGATATGCTGGCGTCTCAGCAAAGTCCTGAAAGGGCAGATTTTGTATGGGAAACACAACGTCTGAGACACACACACACACACACACACACACACACATTATGGTCAAATCCCTTTAAAGTTATTCTTTCCCTCTAACCACATCACTTCCCAGCTTGTGTGTCACACTGGTCTCCCGCCTCCAGGCCTTCAATAAAAGGCAGAGAAAGTAAGTCACCCACTGGCCTGTATCTGACAGCCGGGGTATCTCTGTCAATACCGTGACCTCTGTCGAGGCAGACGGGAGTCACCTGCAGTCGGTAACCAGCTCTGTGATTGCACTAATATCTCACAAAGTCATCCATCAGGTCTACAGCGACGAGGCAGGTCCGGCGGGACGGAGAAAACATCAAGATATTGATGGAGACATACACACATGAACTATGTCTCTGAATGAGTGACAATAATTAGAGCTGCCATGTGTATCTCCCGTGGTTCCACAATGGCAGCGTGAGCAAATTAAAAAGTCCCAGCAGTGACATTGATCCCGTTTTCCCTTCTGTGGGCATTTGAAACACCGTGGAGCCGTCGCAGAAGACGTTTTTCTTTGTTGCCCTTTGGCTCGCTGTTTCTGTCTCTCTTTGCTTTGGTGTTATTGGCAAAAGGCCATGTTGACAGAGTTGGTGACAAAGTGGCTGCATTAGAAGTGCGATGACGGGAGCAGCACTGAGGAAGTGCTTCTGTGTGAGTAAGAGTGATGCGAAAAACTGAGAAAGGGAGATTCCCTTCAGACCAGGAGCTTGGTGGGGTCAGTGGTGTGAGAGGGACATGATGGTCTCAGTTTTAAGCTCAGTGCTCTGCTCTCTAACGCTCCTCTTCTCCCTGTTTGACGATGTGCCCACCACCATGGGCAATATTAATATTTGACATCCACATTATTTACTTCTGCAGCAAATTTAAAAGTGTTAATTTTAGTGTGTTGGTCCAATTTAACACTAAGCATAGTTAATTTAACACCAAAAGAGTTACATAGTTGATATGTAACACTGACATGCGAGTTAAACCCGAGTGTTAAAATGGAGTGTTTCCTAATCAACTGTCTAGGAATCATTTTGGACAAAATTCCTCCTGAAAAGCTAACTCTGAACTCCCACAGTGGCCATAACACCTGCAGAGTTAATTCATAGACTCCACCCCTTTATTCTAAAAGTTGGACTGGTAGTGACCGATTGGCTGCAGAGAGCTGCAGGAGCTACTTTGGGCAAGGTGCATTGTGGGTAATCATTTTTTAAGTTAGTTTGTTCTATTTTGGGATGTTTATGCATGTTTATTTTGGGGGGTTGTGTTGTTGTTAGTTATTACTTCGTTCACTGTTGCAAATGTGGTGTTACTTGTGTCATGTTGGTACCAGTGAGGAGGCTGGTCAAAGGAATGGGGCCGATGTGCCGTTCCACTGTCACAATAAAGAAGTGGAGCATGGTTCACACTAAATACTCAGGACTCTGCTCCTTGTGTTCCTCTCTCACTGGCTGTCCACAGTCACATGGTGTACAAGGCATGAGTTAACTGGTGTTTTTCAGTGTGGCTGTTACACAACAACATGCTCAAATTAACACTGTCAGAGTTGATTTCAACACTTTTAAGAGTTACTATATTAGCTCTAACACCGGTTGGTTTTTGACACTAAGTCAGAGTTAAAGTACCAACTCTCCAAAAAGAGTTAAACTAACTCTTTCTGGTGTGGACCCATATAGACACTTTAAAAGTGTTGAAATCAACTCTGACAGTGTTGATTTGAGCATGCTGAATTTGCTGCTTGAATTGTCCTAAATGGTTTAATTATCTCAAGCCTTAAATATCTTTATAGAAGAAAATGGTTTTCTTTGTTGTTTGTTTTGTTTTATGCATCCAGATTTGCATGTTTACCATGAAAACCCATAAACCACTCATGTACTAATCTGCATTTTCTCTCCTTGTGTCTTTTACAGTTAGAACTAATCCAGAAGCACACGTGGTACATGTAAGTCCTCAGCTTTCCTTTCCTCCTCGTTACACCCCCACTACTCTGCAGGGCTTGTAGAACCTGAAGGGAGCTACCACATGAAAAATGACTCTAGGTTTCAGCTATGTACACGGGAGTACATTTATGCAGGGCATGGCTTCACTCTCGGGGACGTGGGGGTAAATTGGTAGTGCATGAAAGAAAATTTGAAGCATATGGTCAAGTGAACAAGGGGAAGGCCTAAGGGAACAAGCAGGGATGTAGAAACTAAACTCACCTAAGTGGACTCATTTGCTGCAGAATTATATTCACCTCATTAAGCTAACATAATTTTTCAGAACCTTTTTTAAATGATCTTGGCTTCTAAAGCGTAGATACGTTCACTATACTTAAATGAATAGACTTTAATTAATTAAAGCAGGAACGTTTGTTGCCGTGCGGCAGAAACAAATGAATCCTGGGAGGAGAATGTCAGACGTGACTGAGTTATGGTTCTCATCCTGCACTGGAAGATCATGCAAACAGACAGCCAGACTGATACAAGACACAAGAGGAGATAGGAGCTAAAACAAGAGATTAATGCAGTGAGTTTTGTCGCCCGCCTTCCTGTGTCTGCACAGCTGGGTGGTCTGACAGATGACCGGCTGAATGAATGAAAGGGGATTTCTTTGTGATAAATGTGGACGTTTGTCAGAGGAAACGTGATGAAAGGGAAAATTCAGACAACCATGTGTCCAAATGGTACCAAGAAAAACCTCCAGACTCACGTTTTATCAGCTCATTAAATTCACTTTTCTTAGAATATTTTATCACAATAAACACATAAAATTGTTGTTTAAATATACATTTTTCTCATTTGTTCAAAGATGAATTTCTAAAGATGCTGATGAACGCAGACTTGACTTTTTTTTTTTTAAAGTTTGGTTGGAAGCTTCAGTTTAGATTTGTTTTGCTCTACTGTGACACCTAGTGGTGTCTCCTTTTGCAGCTTTAAAGCAGCTAATGTTTTATGAAATTAGTTTTTGAGAAAACCAATGAATTTAATCCATCAGTGGTTATGAAATCCTGATTTAACAATAACGGAAACCCTTTACTCTCCCACTGCCCAGAGTTAGTTTCTCTTAGAACAGGGGTCTCCAACCTGTGGCTCTGGAGCAACACGTGGCCCTTCAGCATCCCTGAAGCGGCTCCTTGTAACTCTGACCCAAACTGACTTAAACCTGATTAAAAAAGTACTTTTTGCAGCTTTTCTGCTTAAATTTTTGCTGTTAGTGAATGACGTTTTGTTGCAAAATGACACAAATAATACAAAATGTCTGTTTTCTAAACATATTAGTACACGTCAGTTGTAACAAATGCTCATTGTGCAGTTTTTATTATTTTAGGGCCAGAATTAGTTACTAATGACTCAAGATGATCAGTTTTACTGACTATTTGTACTGCTTTCTGACATATATTGTAATTTCACTCAAAAATCTACCATAAAACTAACATTTTTTCCTCTCATTTACCTCAAATTGCTCTAAAAGTGGAAGAAAATTATGCACATCCATTGGAAAGCACTTCACTTTAAAACATCAAAATATGACAGATGGCAATATAAAGCAAGACATCCTCATAAGAATGAAAAAAGCAGACCTGAAATCTTCAGCAATGGGAGCCATAGGTGGTTATAAAGAAAGGGTCAAGTTGAGCGTCTGGCTCTAGATAAATTATATTCAGGGAAATTGATGATAAACATGGAGATTTCCGTTGTATATTTTTCAGACGCCTGATTTAGAATAATTGAGTTATGTGGAATAAAAGCACCGCCTATCATTAGCGAACTCGCAGCATCACAGATGACTGGTGTTGTTTTAATAGCTGCCAAATGGAGGGAGTTGATGCTCCATCAAGCCGACTAGAATAAGAAAATACATTCAGGAAAGAATTAATGAGCTGCATATAGACTCAGATCTGTCTAAATATCTGTGTGAATAGAGATTTGTAGAAAAAGACGAGTTTTATGTCTTTGTTCTCCGTTTGTTATGAGAAAACTGTTTCGAGTTTCGTTTTAAGGTTTTTCTGTGTCTCTGGAGAAATGTGATTTTGTGAAGCACACAGGAGATGTGAGGCAGCTTTTCCACATGAATGCATCAACAGGATGGATCAGAAGTTTATTTTGTGAAAGAAAATGACGAGGTTTAGGGTCAAAAGCTGAATTATGTTTTATTAGGTAAATTATTGTAATATTGACTAGATTAGCCCAAATTAAACTCATATTTATCATTTGAAATCAACTTATTAAACGTGTGCATCTTTATTTAAATCTGAATGAGGTTTAAAAGCCACATAAAATGCATCTCCAGTCTTCAGAATGACTAACGCTGGTTAGTCCTCATTTGTGTTTTGATGTGTTTTTTCCTAATGTTCCCAGCGGGGGTAAAAACGAGCCGGAGCCCGAGCAGCCTGTGCCTAGAAAGGTAACCATCCGCAGCCTTCCCTCTGCAGAAGACATCGACCCAGATGTGCTGGACAGCATGCACTCGCTCGGCTGCTTCAGAGACAAAAACAAACTTCTGAAGGACCTGCTCTCAGATGAGTGAGTGGATTGATGTTAAAAACAAAAACACACAGAAGGATGGGTGGGAGTAAGAGGGGAAAGAGAAGCATGAAAATCAATGGATCAGAAACACGAGTTAGAAAACATAATGGAAAAAATCAAACATCAAGATGGGGACAATAGTCAGAGGCTACAATAAAAGGTAGTGAGGGAGAATAAAAAGGATTTCTGTGCCTCTCAGCCTTGGGTTCCCCCCGGCTCTTCCTGTGAAGCTGTCGCTTTAGATGTCCGAAGCCGTAGATCACTTAGCTGTCGTCAGCTAACGCTGCTCGCCACTGGATGTATTCTCTCCAAACTTATCTTCGACGCATTACGAGCACGCTCGTGGGTCACGTTGCTATTCTGCTGATATCTGCGTCTCAGTTACGCGTGTTTTTGATTTGTTCCACGTTTCTTTTTTAGCCACTGCTAATGTTTTTAAATCTGGCTCCTCCATTTGCTCCATTCTCTTGGGAGAGTTTTGTAACTGCTGCAGAGGAGAAAAGTGTGTGATCTTGATTTCACTTCCCCCTGCTTTATTTTAGCTGAAGTTGCAGGTCCTTGTCTCTTTGCCTCCTACTGGTTTCCAATCTGTCTTTATTATAGAGGCCTATCCCCTTGGTATTTTGTATAAAGTGTTACATAGAGGCTAAAGATGTTAGGTTTCCTGATTTGCTGAGAAGGAAAAAGGTCAAACTTGTAATGGTTTGCTACTTTCTTTAGACTACCAGCAGGCATGTGCATGGGCTGCATCCTAAAGAAACTGTGCATAATATTATTCAAAGGATTATTAATGAGGAAAACTGCATTTTAAAGCTATTTATAAGCTGTGCACCCTAAAAAATTAATGAACATTAATCAAAGTGAGCGGCTTTGCAGATTAATGTCACTTTTATATACATGCTTGATTATTTAATACTTACTCACTTATTTGCTTTACTTATTTAAAATTTAAAACTCTCTAGTGTGATTATTTCCTTTTTTAAGTCTGTAAAATAACAATTAATAAATGTTTTACTCTTTGCAGTGAGAACCAGGAAAAGATGATCTACTTCTTGTTACTTGATCGGAAGGAGAGGTACCCGAGTCAGGAGGACCAGAACCTTCCACCTCGCAATGAGATCGGTGAGGCCTGGAAGGAACAACACTGAATCTAGCCTAAATGCATATTAACAAAAGGTCCGGTAAAACCCTGGAGATGGATCATCTGGCTTTTGGGTTGAATCCAATCAAGCATTCAGACAACAAATGGGACAATATGAAGTAAAATAATGCAACTCAGAGACAAAATAAACTAAAACATGTCATAAAACTTTAAAAAAGATGCATTTCAAGCTTAGACGGGCTTAGAAAAAGGGCAAAAACATTAAACTTTCAACTTTAGACAAGAACATTGAACATTTTCTAAATAATTAGAAGAATATGATGAGAAATTAGAAAGCTTCACTGATTTCTATCCACAGAAAGCCGAGCAGGGATGGCGATGCGCAACCCAGACGTGTGTGTGTGTGTGTGTGTGTGTGTGTGTGTGTGTGTGTGTGCGCGCGCATGTGTGTGTGTGTTTGAGAGAGATAGATACGACATTTTGATGAATAGACTCCTCTTTCAGTGAATGCGATACAGTCAATACAGTGACCATTAGTTCAAGGTCTGGAAGGAAGCCATTACTTATTCTCTATTAGTTAGAATGTCAATGTGATCATCGCTAAGCATCATTCAAGCTCCCACACACGTCCACGCAATGCTTAAGACTGCTCAATATGTACAAACACACACACACACACACCGTCTGCTTTGTTTTCATTCACAATCAATGTGTTTGTTTTGGACTCAGATCCACCCAGGAAGCGGGTGGACTCCCCCATGCTGAATCGTCACGGCAAGAGGAGACCAGAGAGGAAGTCCATGGAGGTCCTCAGCGTCACAGACGGAGGTTCGCCAGTTCCAGCCAGGAGGGCGATCGACATGACGCAACATGGACAAAGGTAAAATAAAATCCCCGTCCCTGTGTG
Source organism: Aphyosemion australe (assembly GCA_006937985.1). Lineage (NCBI taxonomy): Eukaryota > Metazoa > Chordata > Actinopteri > Cyprinodontiformes > Nothobranchiidae > Aphyosemion > Aphyosemion australe. Next base: position 129,716 of record SSNS01000413.1, on the reverse strand, counting down.
TGTGTTTGTGTCTGGAGGATCTCGCGGCTCGGTTTGTGAACATTAACACAGACTGAACCTGTGCTCACTCTCTTCTGTCTCACTAGTAAATCAGTGTACAGTAAAAGCTTGGATATTCCTGACGGCAGAGCAAAATGCAGCAAAGAAGAAAGGTATTCCTCCCACTCCGCACGCTTCCACCTCCTCTCGCTCCGTGTCCCACCCGTGCTAGGACAGGAAAAAGATGCAGCCATGCTTTCTATCTTTTAAAATACTAAACATGTATAATGATAAATAACGGTAAGGTAGTTGACAAACCACCTGACAGCCTCGAATCTTTTAACATCTACATTATCAGAAAGTTTCCAGGACGGCTTTTTCCCTAATTTTATACTTAACCCTTAAATAATTTATTTCTGAAATTTAAAATTCAGCGCCTTGTGTCAACAAGCCCCCTCGTTCTGCCATTAACCTAATTATCTCTTTTGCTCATAATCTGACTGCATTGATAATCAGTTCTACCAAACTGTGTCCCAGTTTCTCCAGATGCAGAGCGTTTCTCCATTTAGCCGCGTTAGAAATGCTCGAGTGATGCCAGAACCGCACTCCCACTGATTTAAAACCCTGTTCCTCGTCGTATTTCAACAACCAACATATCATCATACAGCACACTTCTGCTCAGGGGCAGTGACATTTGTATCAGCAGGGAAGATTGAATCTGAGTAAGTGATAACCCAGTCTGCCTAATAGTTGTCACACTGGCAGACATTCTGGGAAAAGCTGTGGAATTGAGCATCAATGCAAATAGATTTTTTTTAAGATTTATTCCTTGCATAAAATCTCCTACACTGCAAAAATTGATTTATAAGAAAGAAAAAAGCATTTTTTTAGACATTTTATCTTATTTTTATTCCCAAAAGAAAAAAAATCTTACCCCATTGTCAAATTTTTTACTCAAAACAAGAAAATTTGGATCATATTTAAGAATATTTCCCTTTTTCTAAGCCAATCTATAGCAAGTTTAGTAGTGTTGTGACCTTTCTTGTAGAAATTATGAAAGTTTTAATAAATCTAGGGGGCGCTGTCTGTAAATTTGATAAAATCCCTCTGATCAGTTCTTAGGTTAACAAAGATCATTCATGTGAAGTTTGGCGTAAATCAGATGTAGCGCGTGTTTTCTAGAGCCAAACGGCTTCAAGGGGCGGAGCTAAAGAGATTTGAACCAACAACCAGGTATTTGGTGCAGTCCAGTGATGGCACAAACCAAGTTTGATGCAATTGTGACCTTGTTTTTAGAAGTTTTTAAAGTTTGAACTTATCTAGGGGGCGCTGTGACCGATTACATTAAAATTCCAAGTTAGGTTGACAAAGATCGTTTTGTTAGTTTGGCGTCAATCAGATGTTGCGTGTGTTATCTAGAGCCAAACGGCTTAAAGGGGTACAAAGTAATGCAACTTTTGTAAAGATTTTCTTTTCTTTTTAGACTTAAAATGAGATAAAATGTCTAAAAATGAAGTTTTTTTTTAAACTTTCTTAGAAATCAGTTTTTGCAGCGCACCTGATCGCCTTGATCCTTCCACATCTCCGTTCTGCTCCACAGCTTCAGGCAGTTCTATTTTAAGATTGAATTAGAAAATGCTTTCTCCATCGCTTTACTTTATCTCGACTGTTTGTCACATTTATAATGTAGAAACAGGAACCACTTTATTGGTTTCACCAGTTCAAACCAACTCAAACACTATTCTGAAGCTTTCGTGAGAAGAAACAGTTTAGGTTTCTCATTTAATTCCTTTAATTTAGATGCATATAAAATTTAGAAATATGTTAAATCACAGTTTGTAAAAAACAATTTGTCTGCATCTTTCTCTCAGTTTATTTTAGTGTTGGCACTCACCCTTTGCTCCAGATGCCCAGAGGCTCTTCCTTTCTGTTTTAGATGATCTTCCTCTCTTTTCTGCGTCCCTTGTGTACGGTCGACCTTCAGTCCCAAACGCCTCCGCTGCTGGTTTGGGATTGATGTGTTCATGTGGAAAAGCTGCTAGTTTTACTCTGTCTAGTCTCAAATTAAGCCAGTGTCTTGCTGAGCTGCAACTGTTGGTGACAAATGCCAAGGAGTTTCCAAATAATGTCTCAAAGTATTCTCAGTTTTCCTCCTGTAACATTTTCTGTAATCATTCACGTCTGGAATCCTCTCCTGGACACTAAACCCTCTTAGTTCTGGTGCAAAAAATGTGAGCCAACTTTAGGATTGGCTTGCAAAAACAAATAAAAATATAGTTAATTGCATACAAATCTAGATACAAGACAAGAAAACAGATGCAGTTGGATTATTGCCTTGCAGTAAAAGTGTCATACGTACCGATTCAGTCATGGTTTCCCACACTTTTGTGTCTCTCAGCTAGTTGCCAACCGTCACAGACCAATGAGACACTGGCTGTAGCTGCTAGCTGTTAGAAACGAAGAAAAACTTTCCTCTCTTTTATCTCGTCTGCACTTGGTTGGATGACGTGCATCCCTGTGTTTGTGTGTTTAGATGCTAGCGTCAGGGTGGGGGGAGAAAGCATACAGAGCAGCATAACGTCCAAAGATTTGACCGGCTTTCCCTGAACCTAACCTTATCTTTCCCCGACAGCAAACTTTTGCTGACAGCACAGAAGATCCGTAGAACTTCAGATCAGAGGCCATCAGAGAGAAGACTGACTTTGAAACGTGTTTTGACAGGATTCATTTCCACCAGCGTAGAAAGTGAAAGAGCGGGAGAAACTGTTTTATTTGAAATTACGTAACTGAAATATCAGAAGCCCAGTTCACATCCAGTATTATTTTTTTGCTTCATATTTTATGTAGGCTCTTTAAATACGCATGACTTGAGGTTTTGGCAGCTCCTGTAAAGTATAATTGAATAGATTTGGGGATAAATGCAGCTGTGGCCGCGTTGCACAGTAATGCAAATGGCTGGAATCTCAAGCGAATACCTGTTTTATTCTTTATATACCCAAGAGGATCTCAGAATATATTTAAAGCTAAAACTCAAAGCACAAGGAATCCAATTGATTTAATTTGAAATCTTAACAACATACCAGGAGAAATGAAGGGAGGTTAATGATATGTAAATGAAAAATGGAAAAGTGCTGTGGTGTGAAAATGAGAATTTCAATGGATTTTCTCTTCTGGTACAGATGTGCTCTAGTTGTCTCTTGCAGTTCGGATGTGGAGGAGTCTAAACAATCTTAATAAGTCGGGCTCCCCTGGTGATTACTGACACAAATGTATTTAAGAGGCTCAAACGAGCACAAATGAAACACCTCTTCCAGTGAGATCTTCTGCACTAAGTGAAGGGGTCGCTCTACAAGTTAAGAAGGGAATATTAATGCACGAGTCCTCGGGGAGTTTTCAGAGCTTAAAGAAGGAAATGAGTTTAAATGTTGATTTACATGAATATTTACTCACGTAGTAAACTTTATTTCTGCTCACGTTTTTGTTTTCTCGATGCTCTCGTCTTGGTGCAGCTACAACAGATTTTGTCTCCCACAGGTTAGGAGACACTTTTTGGATCATCTCCCACTGAGAGCACGGGGTTTGTTTCCAAGTTTGTGGAAAAGGGGAAAAAAATTTCTTCTAGATGTTTTTATTTTTATGTGTACGTTTGAAACACAGCATACATTTATGGAATTGCATTAGCGATGCTTTAGGATTCATCTTTAAGTCAACTAATTTACATTAATTAAAATTCCTAAAAATTCTAATTAAAGTAGTAAAACTCACTCATATAATGTGACCTTCATGTTACTTTACTTGTTGGATCTTTGTACACTGAACAAGTGCTGTTTGAGGAAATGATCACTTTAATTTAGCTTCCTTATTTTAAATTAAAGTAGCTCTCCAGAGTATTTGTTTTATCTGATGGCACCATCTAGTGGCTGACAGGCATATCACACCAAGAGTCGGTCGATTTGGTTATTTAAGATGGCGACTGCACGTTTCTTGTTTATGAATGTGCTTCTAGCCAACAGACAGAGCTAAAACACGTTGTTTTACAAGTATTATTCTCATGTCATGTTGTGTTTGCATATATTTATAGTTTAAAGACTTACTAGTCCGTGAAAAGTTCATCAACGCTGCATCAGCCGAGGTACGCTATTGGTTAGTTCTGACCGGCGCTCAGTTTCATATTGCACGGAGCTCTATGGGGCAGGGGGCGGGCTTAGCAAAAAAAAAGACTTTTTGCTTACATTATATCATGATAAGACGATCACTTTTATGGATTTCTGAAAAATCATACATAATTCCTGAAAGGGGAAAACTCCGGACAGCCGATTTAAGAGCTTATTTAAAATGTTGGTTTGACTTTGCAGAACTTCTGGTTATCCTGCATGATGCAGTTAAGTTGCATCAACAACTTAGTTTTACATTTCGATCTGGAATATTTGTAACATTAATATGAATTGTGTTTGTAATATTATGCATATTGCATTCATGCATAGTTTTCAGTAATATTTGAGCATTTGTTTTGTGCCTTTCTTATTCCAGCAGCTTGAGTGGAAGTGCAGCAGTGTGCCTGTCTTATAGAAGCTTTATAAGTCTATGATTGATCGATAAACATTTCTTATTAAATTCTTATTAAAGTTTATTCCTATTGGAAAAGGAAACCACTCATGCTTTGGTTCAGTTGTCTTAGAACAAAGACTGCCTTCATTGTAACTGTGGTATTTTAAACCTATCAGCGTGTGCCTTTAGTTGTGCCAACAATATCAAGTAGCTGCCTAGCATTTCTCAAAGGAATCTATATCGCCCACTGCCTTTCATGTTTTAGAAGGGATGACGTTGTTGGTCAGATCTTGGAATCATCATATTTTTTTATCTATTAACCACGTGAGTCGATTGAGAACCCATTCTCATTTACAATGACAAGCTGGCCAAGAGCAGCAAACATGTTATAACAGGATAACGTGACTTAACGACATGGTGCCTTGGTTTTCTAGTCCGTGATAAATGATTCCTAAACTGTGTATGCTGTTCATTGTAAATTAAGTACTCAACAACAATTCATCTTCACTGTGAAGCAGTGGTAAGTCTCTGACAGCCCATTACCATACAGCATAACCATCTGTAGCATTATCCACACAGCCCTGCTGGTCCAACACTGACAGATGCAGAGAGGCTCTAAACAATATGCTCGTAGTGGCCAGAGGCTTCGGCCACATTTAGATGAAGTGTACAAGCATTGTAGCGACCAAGTGTGGGCGCGTCTCAGTGGACCGTAGGACTTGAATGTAAATGATAGCAACTGTCTGGTCAGCTGCTTGATGAAATGAGAGATCCCAGCCAACATAGTCTCAGCATCGCCTACTCGTGTGTGTGTGTGTGTGTGTGTGTGTGTGTGTGTGTGTGTGTGTGTGTGTGTGTGTGAAATGTAATCTGAGTATTCAAGTTGGACTGAAGGCAGTCAGAAGTAGACACACTGATCAGAAATGATATTGAGTTGAGGGTAGTTAAGGTGATGGAGGTGAGTTTTAGTGATATTTGCCGCTTCTTATTCCAGTCATTTGGAGCAGCAGAATGACCAAACGTGGTTCGGACTTTGGGAATAATCATAGAGATTAAGTTACTGGAGCGTAAATAGCGACGCTTGTTGGAGATGTTGAGTCATGAGCAAAGGTATGAAGGAGATTTGTCGGTGATGGTGTTGTATATGAACTGATACCAATGGAGAGATGGCCAGTTGACAGGAGAGACCAGTGATGGGTGTTGAAAGGGCCACCAGTAACAAAATGGAGTGTCGAGTGATAAATGATGACACAGTTTGTGTTGTCAGTGACTCTCAGCTTCAGTGAAATGGAGTCGTAGCTCTGTAACTACAACTGATGAGCTGTAGCCTTATTTATGTTTGTAGCAACCATGTTGAATTGAGCTAACTCTAGTTGCTAACCAGTATAACTGTATCAAACGTTTACTTTCTGAGTTTCTTTCACATCCATCCAGTGTTTTATGATACATTTAGGTAAGAGTGAGAAACACACATAACAAAAAGTCTAATTGATGCTGTCAGTACCACCTATGTTAAATCTGTGAAGCCAAAATGTTTTGGTTTTAAGTGTCTGTGTGTTTCGGTAGCCCAGCATCCATTCTTGATCATGCCTGCTTATAAACATCAGGATTATGTGGACTATTATATATAAAAACTCAATTTATACATGTGAAAACCAGTGTCTTAATGTGGATATAATCTCAGATTACCCAGAGCATCTTGGACAAGAGTAAAGCGAGAAACCGTTGATCCAAGATTTCCTCCAACGTGACTTAACAACATGGTGCCTTGGTTTTCTAGTCCGTGATAAATGATTCCTAAACTGTGTATGCTGTTCATTGTAAATTAAGTACTCAACAACAATTCATCTTCACTGTGAAGCAGTGGTAAGTCTCTGACAGCCCATTACCGTACAGCATAACCATCTGTAGCATTATCCACACAGCCCTGCTGGTCCAACACTGACAGATGCAGAGAGGCTCTAAACAATATGCTCGTAGTGGCCAGAGGCTTCGGCCACATTTAGAGGAAGTGTACAAGCATTGTAGCGACCAAGTGTGGGCCCGTCTCAGTGGACCGTAGGACTTGAATGTAAATGATAGCAACTGTCTGGTCAGCTGCTTGATGAAATGAGAGATCCCAGCCAACATAGTCTCAGCATCGCCTACTCGTGTGTGTGTGTGTGTGTGTGTGTGTGTGTGTGTGTGTGTGTGTGTGTGTGTGTGTGTGCGTGTGTGTGTGTGACTGATTGTGTGCAAAAGATACTCATAAGACTGGCAGTGGGGGAGTTACAAAAATAACTCTGCAGTGGGTGTTTCTACAATTCCCTTGTTCATGGTGGCTGAAATTGTCTGTTAGTCTGAAGAGTAAAAGTCAAGTTTTAGCTCAACTTTTTCTACAGGATTTGATTAAAGTGTCGGTAACACTTTACAATAAGGATCCCTTTATTAACGTTAGTGAAATATTAAGCATTAATAAACAAAGTCCCTTTATTAACTTTACTTAGTGCATTATTAAGCATTAATAAACAAAAGGACCCTTTATTAATGTTACTTGGCTCATTATTAAGCATTAATAAACAAAGGGTCCCTTTATTAAAGTTACTTAGTGCATTATTAAGCATTAATAAACAAAAGATCCCTTTATTAACGTTACTTAGTGCATTATTAAGCATTAACAAACAAAGGATCCCTTTATTAATGTTACTTAGTCCATTATTAAGTATTAATAAACAAAGGGTCCTTTTATTAAAGTTAGTGCATTATGAAGCATTAATAAACAAAGGATCCCTTTATTAACATTACTTAGTGCATTATTAAGCATTAACAAACAAAGGATCCCTTTATTAAAGTTAGTGCATTATTAAGCATTAATAAACAAAGGATTCCTTTATTAACATTACTTAGTGCATTATTAAGCATTAACAAACAAAGGATCCCTTTATTAAAGTTAGTGCATTATTAAGCATTAATAAACAAAGGATCCCTTTATTAACGTTACTTAGTGCATTATTAAGCATTAATAAACAAAGGGACCCTTTATTAATGTTACTTGGCTCATTATTAAGCATTAATAAACAAAGGGTCCCTTTATTTAAGTTACTTAGTGCATTATTAAGCATTAATAAACAAAAGATCCCTTTATTAACGTTACTTAGTGCATTATTAAGCATTAACAAACAAAGGATCCCTTTATTAATGTTACTTAGTCCATTATTAAGTATTAATAAACAAAGGGTCCTTTTATTAAAGTTAGTGCATTATGAAGCATTAATAAACAAAGGATCCCTTTATTAACATTACTTAGTGCATTATTAAGCATTAATAAACAAAGGATTCCTTTATTAACATTACTTAGTGCATTATTAAGCATTAATAAACAAAGGAACCCTTTATTAACGTTACTTAGTGCGTTATTAAGCATTAATAAACAAAGGGTCCTTTTATTAATGTTTCCTGTATTGTTAACTAGAGGTAGACCAATATATCAATAGGCTGATATTTACCATTTTTTATACATCGACATTGGCCGATATTTGTCCTTAGTAAAGCCGATTTAAAGTTAGGCGCATCCTCGGGACGTCTGGTGCTGTTGCCGAATTTAATTTAAATGTATTTTTACTTTCACTAATAACACCTTCATAATAAATACTCTAAATTAACTTTCTTGGTGTTCGACTTTAACACTGAGCAGTGCACAAAGTTAAGATTTAACAGTTAAACTCAGAGTTCAAACCCTGATTCAGCTTCAGAAGTTTGTGCAACGACTGATGTTATTAGTGATATTTTAGCATGAAACATGCTAAAAAACGTCTAGATATCGGCCATGAAAATCAGCCCATAAAAATTGGCAGTACATATCAGCCATCGGCTGACCACGTCTCCTACATATCGGCATCGATATCGGCAATAGAAAGACCAATATTGGTTCACCTCAATTTTTAACTATTAAGTGTCCTTAAGGTTAAGAAAAAGGGTCAGGTGTGTGTCTGCTTAGTAATGCATTGCATAATATGGTTAAGCAGTTGGTAACATGTTATTTAATAGTTTATTAGAATCAGAATCAGAAGGGTTTTATTGCCAGATGTGTGAGAAATCACAACATTAGGAAATTGCTGCGGTACTTGGTGCAAAAAGAAAGATAAAAAATAAGAGATAAGCAAATATAAGAAGTAATAATATACTCATGATAAAATTATTATAAATATAAAATATTATTAATGCTTATTAATGCACTTAGTAACATTAATAAAAGGACCCTTATTGTAAAGTGTTACCAAAGTGTCTTTATTCAATCAATGTTCTCTTTATTTCCCTATATTTTACTCAGAAATTAACCTTGAAGTCTTCATTTTCAGTATGGAAGGTTACAACAAATCTTAAGTTAGAAATTATGATTTATTAGTTTACAATAGAAACCAAAAAAAGCCCGATCCATGTGCTTGTAATGCATTAGGACGAAGATCTGGAGGGAAAGTGATAAAGAAAAAGAGGAGGGTGGATTATTAGATTGAATGACAAAAAAGGGACAATGTTGTGACAGTGAGCAGCTGGTATTTCCAAGTGTTGATATGTCGTGTGTGTGTGTGTGTGTGTGTGTGTGTGTGTGTGTGTGTGTGTGTGTGTGTGTGTGTGTGTGTGTGTGTGTGTGTGACTGTGTGCAAAAGATACTCATAAGACTGGCAGTGGGGGAGTTACAAAAATAACTCTGCAGTGGGTGTTTCTACAATTCCCTTGTTCATGGTGGCTGAAATGGTCTGTTAGTCTGAAGAGTAAAAGTCAAGTTTTAGCTCAACTTTTTCTACAGGATTTGATTAAAGTGTCGGTAACACTTTACAATAAGGATCCTTTATTAACGTTAGTGAAATATTAAGCATTAATAAACAGAGTCCCTTTAACGTTACTTAGCGCATTACTAAGCATTAATAAACAGAGTCCCTTTATTAACTTTACTTACTGCATTATTAAGCATTAATAAACAAATGGACCCTTTATTAATGTTACTTGGCTCATTATTAAGCATTAACAAACAAAGGATCCCTTTATTAAAGTTAGTGCATTATTAAGCATTAATAAACAAAGGATCCCTTTATTAATGTTACTTAGTGCATTATTAAGCCTTAATAAACAAAGGATCCCTTTATTAACGTTACTTAGTGCATTATTAAGCATTAATAAACAAAGGGTCCTTTTATTAACGTTTCCTGTATTGTTAACTAGAGGTAGACCAATATATCAGTCGGCCGATATTTACCATTTTTTATACATCGACATTGGCCGATATTTGTCCTTAGTAAAGCTGATTTAAAGTTAGGCGCATCCTCAGGACGTCTTTTGCTGTTGCCGAATTTAATTTAAATGTATTTTTACTTTCACTAATAACACCTTCATAATAAATACTCTAAATTAACTTTCTTTAGGTGTTCGACTTTAACACTGAGCAGTGCACAAAGTTAAGATTTAACAGTTAAATTCAGAGTTCAAACCCTGATTCAGCTTCAGAAGTTTGTGCATCGACTGATGTTATCAGTGATATTTTAGCATGAAACATGCTAAAAAGCGTCTAGATATCGGCCATGAAAATCAGCCCATCAAAATTGGCAGTACATATCAGCCATCGGCTGACCACGTCTCCTACATATCGGCAATAGAAAAACCAATATTGGTTGACCTCAATTTTTAACTATTAAGTGTCCTTAAGGTCAAGAAAAAGGGTCAGGTGTGTGTCTGCTTAGTAATGCATTACATAATATGGTTAAGCAGTTGGTAACATGTTATTTAATAGTTTATTAATGCTTAATAATGCACTTAGTAACATTAATAAAAGGACCCTTATTGTAAAGTGTTACCAAAGTGTCTTTATTCAATCAATGTTCTCTTTATTTCCCTATATTTTACTCAGAAATTAACCTTGAAGTCTTCATTTTCAGTATGGAAGGTTACAACAAATCTTAAGTTAGAAATTATGATTTATTAGTTTACAATAGAAACCAAAAAAAGCCCGATCCATGTGCTTGTAATGCATTAGGACGAAGATCTGGAGGGAAAGTGATAAAGAAAAAGAGGAGGGTGGATTATTAGATTGAATGACAAAAAAGGGACAATGTTGTGACAGTGAGCAGCTGGTATTTCCAAGTGTTGATAGTCGTGTGTGTGTGTGTGTGTGCGTGTGTGTGTGTGTGTGTGTGTGTGTGTGTGTGTGTGTGTGCGTGTGTGTGCGTGTGTGTGTGTGCGTGCTTGATGGAGACAGATTGGGCTGTGATTGTTCATTTCTGAGCAGGACTCCGCTCATTGGGGTTATTGACGGCATCTGTGAGGGAAATGACAAACATGACAAATGGCACTCAACCAAATGTTCCTCTTTATTCTCCCGCTCCAGATATTTTCCGCGCCTAAAGGCACAAAAATCTCAAAATGTATGGTTTATTAACAGTCTGCAGATGGGAAGGGAGCTGGTTTGAATGGTAGTCTGTGGAACGTCGTTTATGGATTTGTCAGATCGATATATTTGAACCCGAAGCATAAGTGGTGTGAGACTAATTGCTGGGAGTCGATCTTAGTAATGTAGATTGTCAATGCAGTGCTGCTGCTACTGTGGTGTAGTGCATTTATCCTCTTTCCTATAAACAGACGTGCTTGCATGAAGCTAGATGCTAGATCTGCTGGTGTGCTTTCAGAAATAAACGAGCAAACCAATCTCTCACTTCCACCTGTGTTTTGTGAAAGTTGTACCAGTCTGCAGGCTGATCCTACATGTTCCCTCTGTCCCTTTGTGTGTTGTCGTTTGTTTGTGCCACAGGTCGCGGTCTATTAGTGGAGCCTCTTCTGGCCTCTCCACCAGCCCTCTCAGCAGCCCACGGGTAAGTCAAAAGGCTCAGACACACTCACGTATTCTATAACACACTTTTTTACTGCTTAATGGCCATCCAACTATTGCTGAGCCCAACTTTATAGCTGTTTGTATCCACAAGAATAAATTAAGTCACATTTAAAAGCCCTCTGCAGCTCCTTAAGTCCTGATCGGTCATTGCGTATTAAATCATTTGGCATCTACTATAATTATGTCTTCATACCTGGTGTCAAATGTGGACGTTCCGTTGTTTGTCTATGCATTTTTTAAAGCGCTCCTAATAAAATACACTGAGCATGCACTGGGAATGAGACAGCACAATAAACTTTCTCCAAGACTGCAGCTTCTTCTCCATCCTTCCAATCCTCCACACTTATTATCCCAGCTTCTGTTTCTGTAGCCGGAGCTCTGCAGAAATCCAGATCAGGAAATGCTTCAGAAAACTCAACTTTCCTTTGCTCAGAGCTGGGGAAGCATGTGGTAAACTTTTCCAGTTGACTAGCTCGAGAAGGCTCAAGATTATCCCCAATCCTAAGACAAACTCCCTACACCACACAGGTTCTTTGAGGCTTATCTGAAAGGGAAATTGATTTCTCAGATGTACCAAAAACCCCCGGATTGTGCGCTCTGCAGGGAGGCACCGTGTGGGGTTATTTCTGGAAAAATGGGATGGTGTCCGGGGCAAACAGTGGAGTAGTTTGTCTTTAGTTTCAGCATTGCAAGTCAAACAGATCAATAAAGCTATCAGAACACCAGAGATCTCCGAGCGGAGATGCTACCTTTCCTCTTGTTATTGAGTCAGCCCAAATTGTGTTCACAGCATCTCCTGCATCTATCCGTTTGCTTGTTTTTCTCTCAGATCCCTGTATGTTTATGCAAGTAAAGTCCATTTTTATCTGTTGTTTGAGCTTTTCTGACATTGTTCACATTGCTTGCTATTTGTTTTCTCTCGTTTCAATTTAATTTGGACTTTGATGTTATGTCATGATTATTTTCTGTTTTGTCTTGAAATCCCTCCATCTTCCCCTCCTTATATACACTCCTCTTCCTTGTGTAAACTCTTCGGGCGCTTCTATTTTTGTGTTTTTATTTGTGTGTGTGCGTGTGCGTGTGCGTGCGTGTGTGTGTGTGTGTGTGTGTGTGTGTGTGTGTGTGTGTGTGTGTGTGTGCACGCTTGTGTCCCCATGTGCTTCATATTAATTTACTCATCCACCTGCTTCTGCTCCTGGCTGTATTATGCAACACTGTTCCCTGTCTTTTGAATTCAGCCTATCAGAAAGTTTTGTGTGCCACCTCAGTCCCCTGACTTGACTGAGTCCCCTAACACCAGCCCCTGTCCATCCCCTGAACCTCTTCCAAATCGCACAGGCCCACGTATCTCCACCCCCAACTCACTTGCTCCAAACAGTGAGCCCCTGCCAGGAGCGCTCAACAAGACGCAAACACTCCCCACCAAGCCCAAAGTCACTCCAAAGCCTCTACAAGCAACACGATCAAACCCTCTGCCTGAAACTTCCTCTGATCCACTATGTGCAGCCAAATCAGAACCCTCCTCTCCCTGCCAGCCTCCATCACATCCACCCTCTGCCTCTGTGCCTCCTACTCCTACTTCTCCTTCCTCTCCGTCCCCCTTTCCTTCCTTCCCCCTCTCCTGTTCTCCCATCCCGAACAGCCCCCAGGTACGCCGTACCCACTATGCTGCCAACCCCCAGCTGTCTGTGCCCTTCGGTCCAATTGCGCCGCTGTCACCCATCCGGCTTCACCACTTTCACCCCGTGGCGCCTTTTCCTTCTCCTTTTACTGACCACCCGCCCAAATCTATCCCCCTCATACAGGTTACCCCTCACCCTTCCCCTCGAGGCAGTCCCCTCCCTACCCCTAAAGGCACACCTGTGCACACTCCAAAGGATAGCCCATCTGGGACCCCAACTCCCACGCCACCTCCAAGCCCGTCCATCGGAGGCATGCCATGGAGGACGCGTCTCAACTCCATCAAGAACAGCTTCCTGGGTTCACCACGCTTCCACCGCAGGAAACTCCAAGGTACTGACATAACGAATTTGTAAATACGTTACTTTCAAATGACCCTTGACTGAACAGTTTAAAATACTTGCTGATTTTCTCTGTCTTAAACGTTAATGTTTGTCTAAACAAACTCTGTTTCCACAGTTCCTACGCAAGAAGAGATGTCCAGCCTCACACCAGAGTCTTCCCCAGAGTGAGTAGCTTCTATCTCTTGAAGGGACCGCCACTATCTTAACAACCTGTGAGCCCTCCTGTAACAGACCTAAACTGGCTCGCTCTCGATAACACAATCATTTGGAAACTCTAGCATCTATGAATGTTTAATTTTTGCCTGCTGAGTTCCCTGTAATGACCTCGGGTCCCATCTGGATCGGAGATGATGCGTGTTAGCAGGAGGTGGTGGGTTATGAGGGGTAGAGGTGGAGGGCAGTGAAGATGGTTGTGGAGAGGCATCTTGTGTGAAGTTACCAAACTCCCGTGGGCCCGATTACTCAAGGTTGGCCTAGATATGCCTGTTTGGTTGGCTTGCTGCTGCACGGCTCGGTCAATTCCACCTGCCAGGAAAGAATGTGTTGACTGTAAAGAGTTGGAGAGCTGAATAAAAAATATTCTACCAGCATCAAAGACACACAGAGGCATCAGGTGTTGGTGTTTAAGAGAGATGTTAATGAGTAAAACTGATTCATGCTAAAACATGAACCTAAATGGTCATCGGCAGAGTGAAAATGTTCAAGGGTGTTACGTTTGTGTAGATCCTCATTCATCCATGATAATCATGAAGGTTTAGTTGGAAACAACTCGACTTTTCTTGTTTTCCTTCAAGACGTTTCGTCTCTCATCCAAGAAGCTTCTTCAGTTCTGAGACTTGGGTTAGGATAAGAGGCTTATGAGGTGTGGGCTGAAACAAACATGCTGATGGGGAAAAGGAGTTGCTGAGGCCATTATTCCTAATGAGGTCATTAAGGTCACAAGTCCCTGGCTCCTCCCTCTATTCAGCACCTTTTGTGTCATTTGTGCTGATGATCCTTACTGGTCTCCAATAAAGGCAATGGGGACTGTTTTGGTTACGTCACAAGGTGTGAGTTTCGGTTTAACTGCCTGGGCCACCCCCCTGGTCAAAGCTGGCTTTTTATTTTTCACATAGATAGCTTCTTTAACCCCTTTCTCAAACCATCTGTCTTCCCTGTCCAAAATGTGTCCATTAATGCTCTTCAAACGAGTGACCTTTGTCTTTGAGATGTCGGTGGACTGCTGAGCCTCGACCTGAAGCGTTGGCTCTTCTGCGTTGTCATGCTTTTGTGTAGCTGCTGTTTTGTTTCCCATGTCAATGTTCAAGGATGTTCTAGTTAGTGTTTACATAAAACGCAAGAGATGCGTCTTAGACTCTCATTTAAAAAGCTAACTGTGGTTGTAAAGTTAATGAATTTGTACAGATAACCCTTTCTAAGCAAGCAGTGAAAAGCCCATTTCATCTAAAACAAACACGATCTTTACCATCTAATTTGGCAAATTTCAGCTCAAGAACAAAGTCCTCATAGAAAAGACCGAATTTGAAGTATTTGGCCAAATTAGGAACTAAACATTGACATTAACACTAATACCAACTGTCTAGCTCTGTGGTGGACGGTATTCTTAAACTGAGTTGAACTTGAAGAACTTTTTGACTAACAGCTGAAGCTTGGCTATTAAGGTCACGGAACAAAGATCTTAATGTCACCAGACAAATGAAGGTCTTACCACAGACAAAGTCAAATCCTCAGTCCATTAGGAAAATGACGTGGAACCAGTGCAGCTTCACACAAAGGAAAACCTGAAAAGCCTAATGGCACGAAGAAAGACTGAAGAAAGGTGAACCAAAGTTCCACCATAATGATATGAGAGTGGTCCAGTGGCCCTTTTCCTCAAGTCATTTCATATAAAAGCTGCAGATTTATGAGGTCTGAATTCAACCTCATACGTATTTGATCCTCGTCTGAGACATACGTTTACGATCTGACATGTAATTGGATTTTAACAACTTTTTCACACAACATATTTTGCATTTTCATCTAAAAATGAAAAATCGGTGAAGAAAACAAAAAGCAGTTTCCAATTTAAATCAACACCCAAAACTCCCAGTCCCACCCACACATACTCCTCCCTCTCAGCTCAGTGGAAGGAACCTAAAAGGGAGGATGTAAAATGTGATGCACTTTACAGACTAGTGCCTTTAACACTAAAGGTTGTAGAAAAACACACGTGGGACCCAAGGAGGGTAATAGAAAAAGATCAGTACATGCAATCAGAATTGTTTCATCATTAAATCCTGAATTTTATCTCTTTTTTTATTTTTATAAGTGTGATCATGCAGCAGGAGTTTTAGTGACAGGGACTTTTTGGGCAGCTATGACTGAGAGGACGATCTTGTAAAGTTTAACAGTTTTTTTGTGTAGCTCTGCAGGTAAAATGCACATTTTAAAATTTTATCTTTGTTTCTCTTTCCATCTTCTCCGGTTCACTTCTAAGTTAACCACGGCCACCCTAACTCGTTCGTTTGCAAATAATTTTAGATGAGTGGAATCTTTTGATATCTAAAAACTGAATGAGACAATGCCTGCAGCTGACAGAATATTTATCTGCTCTACGGCTCCCTGCGTGGGTCTCCTTGTAGAAATGCTTCCCCGTCTTGTTTTCTAATGCATTTTTAATTGCTGTTGCACAGGAGGAATTGATAGATTATAATTAATTGCATGAGACACCTCACTGTTGAAACCTGCGTTTTAAAAAGGAAACTTATCTAGAACTGTGCCAGAAGTAGTCTCAAAATCAGGCCTTTGAATAGTTTTTGATGATTCCCTCATGGTGTCGTGTGTCTGCTCCTTTTCACTCCCTCTGGGATTTTAAGGAGAGGCTATAAGGAGCGTTTTATCTGTTCTCCATTATTTCTGGACATTATGTCTTCTGGCTGGCTCGCCTTAATATGTAGCGTGATGGAAATAATACACATTTATTGAATGATCATTAAGATGTAATATTCCATATAAATATGAATTATCAATCTTAGTGATCTTTGAATGTTGACTTAATAGTACCTTAGACTCTTTGTAACATCAGGGAACTGCACACTTCAGAATAATTCAGACAGAGTCCAGGATATAGTTATAAAGATATAATTTAAATATAATGATGAGATGGGTGTTTAAGACAAGGAAGCACCGACATCAGCAATGATGTTTAATCAAAGACTTGCTAGTTGATAAGAAATGAATGTTCACCCTTTTCTTGTCTTTTTTCACAGACTTGCCAAAAAATCCTGGTTTGGTAACTTCATCAACCTGGAGAAAGAGGAGCAGATCTTCATTGTCATCAGAGACAAGCCTCTCAGCTCCATCAAGGCAGACATTGTTCAAGCCTTCCTCTCGGTAAACGCAGCACGTGTTTCTTAGTTCCTCTTTATCCCACTTTTCATCTGATCCTGTCGTTCCAGTCGTGACTGACGGGTTTGAGCAAGAAACAAGTATTATTTGTCACAAATAGGAAAACACTGACATGCAGATTCACTAAAATTGCACAAAGCCTGTTTTGTAAATGATTCCCGCTGTCGACTTTTCTCAGTGTCAGAGTCACAAGTAAATAATGTTAATTAAACGCTGATGCAAGCGCACCCATAGAGCTCAGCAGGTTTGTGGGTGTGTTTGAATTGGCACTTGTTTAGCATCTGATTCCCGTTGTTCTCCCTGCATGATCTATAGATGGAATTCTTTCACAATCACAGCAGGAATAAAAGTGACGGAGAAAAAGAGGAAAATGTTCTCTGTAGGTGAACCGCAGGTCTTAACGGATGAAGAACACTGGTCTTTCTCTGCAGCGAGGAAATAAATAAGAGATGGGTTATAATTTCAGATGCTTTTTACCTCAGCAGGAATTTATATAAACATGGATTTTTTTTCCTCAAAATGCACGCCTAACACCTCATTTAAATGTGGGAAAAGTGTGCCAGTGCAGAATAAAGTATAAGTGTCTCTTTGTAAGAGCTCAGCAAATTAGATAAAGGTGCCAAAATCTAAATAGCTTCCTTTGGTGAAATTCGGCCTGAGGCAGCAAACTTTGCACAGGCGTGGCCAAACGCTTTGAGAACAATTCAAATATCAATTGTCTTAAAAGTTTGCTGCCTCTGTTTTTTTTATATACATTATATTAACAATTAGGGATGTAAGGAAATATCGATATGGCAATATATCGTGATATTTTTTCTGCAATATAATATCGATATTCAAAAGCTGTGTATTGATTTTTTGGAAAAATTTACATGCAAACATTTGTGTATTTTCTTTTCTTTTGGTGCAATTCAAACACCGGCCGCTAGTTGGCAGCAGTGTGCAATGGGTTTTGTTTCCACCATTGAAATGTAAATCCCTCTTTTATGGTTCAGATTCCTCATGTTAAACATGTTACGTATCAGTTTGGGCTGTTTATTGAATTTTCCTACACTAAAAAATGGCTAATATCTAATGTCTGGCTGAATGTATCGCAATATCTCGTGATATATCTTATGGTCTCCCCTGTATCGTGATACGTATCGTATCGCCAGAATTTTACCAATACACATCCCTATTAACATTTCTAATATTGTTTCACCTTCTGCCTTTTGCCCCTCCTCCGTCTGTTTGCATGTTGAATGTCAGATGTTAACTCTGCTACCTGATTCCTAACATTCCTCTGATTTATGTAGCGATTCACTAAACTGCTTGTACTCAGCGTTTCTATTTTCTGCTTAAATGTAGACTCACTCGAGGTCAATAGAAAAATCAACACAGAGCATTGACCATTAGCATATAGATGTTTTTCTCTCAATACACCAATCTGTGTGTGCAAGCGTGTGTGTGTGTATTTTGCTGTGCACCATGTGAATTATTGCATCTGTGCCTGCTGGGCTTTAATAGTATGGATGTACAGATGCAACATCAGTGAACGCAGAAGAACCACTTGCACCAAACATTCAGCGGCTGCTATCCGACGTACATAATTGAACAGAACCTATCGTCACCCTGGTTAGATTTAACAAAGTCTAAGTAAATGCAGCTCTGTCTGTGCGGGTCAATGTCAGATCTGTTTCCCCTTCCCCGAAGGCAGCTATTTCCTCCTCCGGGTTAGGCAGGCTGGGATTCCAGACAGGAGATTGGCACCTGAATCAGAAGAATTATACCTCTGAGCACACTCACATTAATGGAACGTCAACCCCTCTTCAGCGCTGTGGCAGAACGTGACAATTTCAGAGCTCACCTGTTCATTGGGCATACAAATTCATTTTAGGCGGCAGAGTGCCGTGTTGTTGGATGACTCCAGATTATATTAGCTTAAGTCTCTCTGGCACACATGGCTACTCCCTGAGGCATTAATCTTCTTAGACTTTCAGCTGTGGCTCACGGTATGTGGAGGGTATTTTAATGAGGGCTCATGCTAACTGCCGTTTAGAAGAATTTGGTGAAGAATATGACATCATTGTTGCCTATATATAACCTGCATGTCTCCGGTGCCTAATTTTCTTCCCATCTCGTGCTCTTTGACACCTTTTTTCTGCACTGACTCCTATTTTTTTTTTCTCCCAGATTCCCAGCCTGAGCCACAGCGTCATCTCTCAGACCAGCTTCCGAGCGGAGTACAAGTCCACAGCCGGCCCCACAGTCTTCCAGAAGCCGGTCAAATTTCAGGTGGATATCACCTATACGGAGAGCACAGCTGCCACAAAAGAGAACGGCATCTACTCGGTCACCTTTACCCTGCTCTCAGGTGAGGATGCCTCAACAGAACCATGATCAGGAACACAAAAAGAATCTATATGTGTTTGTAAAACATGGAAGGCACTACACCAGACATCCATGCAGAAAAGTTATTTTGCATAAAGTTTTTTGGCTTTCGTTTGTATTTTTGGAAGCTGATTATTCCCCTTTTGCCGCTCACACGTCGAGGGGAGCGCCGTCACACTTCAGACTAACAGCATTAAAAGTTGCTCATACCCACCAAATAATCCAAGTGCCATTTTTAGAGGTGGGTGTTTTCCAAATTGCTGCAAACCCCCCCCCCCACCAAAATAAGCAAATGAAGAACAGATTGCCTGAGAATTTCCTTGAAATTCTCACAATTCTGAAGGCTTGATAAGATTTTCTCCGCACCTCCCTGAGCATAACAAAACAACAAGGTCTGGTAAAGCCAGATTACGTATGGAGCAGCCATGTGTGAATGCTTAGCTGTACAGAAACACATGAATGCTTTCTTTCACTATCTTCAGTCTCTCCCACTCATACCCAAACAATGCTGCACACACACACACACACACACACACACGCACACGCTTTGTTTTTTCCTCTCCATGTGCTAACTTAGTCAGTGACTCTTGTTTCCTGCAACAACTGTTCTAACACATAATCCTGTTGCAAAAATGACTTTTAACCAGTCCAAACTGTAATTTAATGTGCAGTTTAGAAGCGTTAGCAAGTGGAAAATAAACGATGAAAAATCTCATGTTCCTAAAATAATCACACTCGAGGACAACAAGCAGCTCTTTCAGGCTACTTAAAGTTTCAAAATAAGCATTTAAGCATTTGGAAATCTGATCTCTGTTAGGTTATAATAACTATTGTTGCAAGCATCGTCCTCTAGACTATTACTGGCAGCGCTGTAACCATTAGCTCCTCGGTGTAAAGGCTAGTAACTGATTTATCAGCCTTGCATCAGGTGGAAATTGTCATATACAGTGCTGCTTGAAAGTCTGTGAACCCTCCAGCCATGGTCACTGAATCACTGAATTTGTAAAGCACACCTTCCAAATAATAGACACACACAAAAAATATATATTTTCATTATTTAATTGAACAAAGGCTGTTTGTTTTTTTGTTTGTTTTTTGCAGAAACTGAAAATTTAACGTGCAAAAGTATGTGAACCCTTGCATTAGTAGCTTGTGGCTCCTTTTGCAGCCATTACTTCACCTAAATGTCTTCTGTAACCACTAACCAGTCTCTCGCATCTGCTTATGGGGATTTTTGCCCACTCCTCCTTGCAGAACTCAGCCAGTTGAGAGAGGAGAAAGGAAACCAACCAATTTGTGTGTGTGTCTATTATTTGGAAGGTGTGCTTTACAAATTTGGATTTGGATGTGTGTGCAATAAGGTTAATTTAATGTTTTTTACAGATTCAGTGACCATGGCTGGAGGGTTCAGAAACTTTCAAGCAGCCCTGTATTTCATGATTACACATTCACTATAGAGAAAAGATATGATTGATGGATTTGTTAAGGTTTTGTAGTAGAATGGTAATCCCTTTAACTGAATGATTGGGGCCTGAAAATGAACTCTGAGGAACTTTTTTTGTGTTTAAGAGAAAAACGCTTTGCATTTAAATGAAAATGGACCATTTCTACATGTTTATGTAAAGTTTAATGAGAAACATGCCATAGTTAAACTTTATAGGTCTTAGATGAGGTTTAAGCAGCACAACATGTAAGTGTGGGTCATTAACTTTAACCAATGCAGCTACCGTCTCACTTCTGGCCTCATCTTTATGTTCTTCTAACCCTAAAAACAAGCTTTAAGATGAGAAAAACCCTCTAGAATAAAAACTAAACAACCCCCTGCATACATGCAGAGGGAGGTTTTATTTAGCTGAATGAGGTGTAATAAAAGTTACCGTATATGGTACACACTAGAAAGACAGCAGCTCACTGTAGCACTCCCCTCTGGCTTCCATTTACGACCTCAGGTTTTCCTCCGTTTTCCAGCTCGCTCTGTGCTCTGGATTTATGCCTCTACACACCTGTTTACCTGTTTTTTTTATTTTTTTGCAATTTCTTCCATTGAATATTCCAATCACATATTTTTCTGCATGCTCAGCTGCCTTCATCCTAATGCAAACTTCATCTTGTCGCAGGTGTATTTATGATGGCTGCATGCCACTTTGGGGAGGAGGAAACTTGTGTTTTGCAGAACAGTTGATGGAACTAAACTCCTGCAAATGTATTAAACCCATCCGTTTTTCCTTATGCAACAACCTGGAGCGTCATTGATAACTGGTGTGTTTGTGTGTGTGTGTCTAGGACCGAGTCGGCGTTTTAAGCGGGTGATCGAGACAATTCAGAGCCAGTTGTTAAGCACACATGATCAGCCTGGGGTTCAACAGCTCTCTGGTGAGTAGTAATTCATATTTTAATCAGAATATTTAGTGAGTGAAGAAAAAAATCAAAAACTTTCCCCCAAAACTTCTCCACCCATTCCCCTACTGCCTCATCTTTCCATCCCACGTCTTGATGAACTACTCTCTCAGCTGAAGCTAAGCTAAATCTCGCCCTTCTCTTTGCTGTGCTTGAAATCCCCGAGCCGCTCTCCGCTCCTCCAGATGGCTTCCTCTGCATGCTCGCGCCTCGCTGACTTGAAAGGGGCGGCAGCTGCTCTCAAGCGCCGACTGCGGGTCAAACGTTGCCTTGTTGTCCCGGCAGCGAAGATTAACGTAGAGCTAGATTAAGCCTGATTCCCATTCTGTTACTCCCACTTTCAAGGGTCTTTGCTCAAGCCTGTCGCTATGGCAACACCGCTGCACCTCAACATGCTCGCTCCCAGAATGCACCACGTTGCACCACACCTGATAAGTGTTCTCCGCCTCCCTGCTCTGCTTGTGTCTACAGTCAAAGCTCGTCTAATTCCTCACGGTCAACATTTATTAAACACGAGCTTTAATCTTTTGTTACACCCTTTAAATTAAATTTAGGGCTGCTACAGATCCCGTGAGCAGGTTTAAGGCCTGCTCTGTCTAAACTGTGTTAAGTGCACAGTCTGGAAGAGAAGGATAAGAAGAGAGAAAAAGGTGATTCTTCTCCCTTTCTGCTCTCTGCATGGTCCCTCCTGTGAGTCACTACTGTCCTGTTTGTATGCACGTCTCAGCTCATTCTCTGTGTAACAGCTCCATCTGCTGGCCGGACATGGAAACATCTCAGGTTGCCGGGGTGAGATGTTTTATTCTGCTCTGATTCAGATTCATGTCAGGTGCAGGTTAATAAAAATACTTCAGGTCTTTGTGTGATAATCCACTCGTGTGCCGTTTTACCCAAGTGGGAGCTCCGTTTTTGCTCCCACTCTCGATCCAGCTTCAGCCTCTCTGACTCTTAGAAATGAACAGCAGCTTCGGCAGCTGTGATGAAACCTAACAGTCTGTTATCACTGCTCTGCTTCAGTAAATTATCAATTATTTCTGATCTTTCATATCGTTGAGCTCGTTGAGGTGTGAGATGGGTGAAATGATGTTGAGTAACGTCGGATTAGTGGTGGGCTGTCTGCACAGCGAGGAGGACACTACAAGAGTGCAGTTAAGAGCAGTTTAGAAAATAATAGAATCGCAACAAAGGATAGTCAACTGTTACCTGCTGACATGGCGATCGGTTTTATTAATTTATGCTTAAATGGGGGGTTCACTAAGACTAATACTTTTTTTTATGTAGTCGGTCTCGAAAATAGGTCATTAAATTAGTCTTCTACCCCTATTTCCTGCATTAGCTTCAAAAGAAAATTGGGAAATGCACGGGTCAGAGAATGCTACACACACATCTACGTCACACTGAAAATGTGCGTTCATGGACTCACCCATTCATGACCACAGAAGGCTGTGTTGATTTATGCAGCCAGGAGAGAGCAGAGCATATCTCGGCTAAAAGAAGCTAACTGTTAGCATTTCCACAGCATGGCAGATCACCTTCAGGCTTGTGTTATTTGTGGAAACATTAAAGTTGCAGAGTGAACGTTGCGTTGCTGTTAGCCAGTCAGAGGTGAGATGTTCGAATATCATCAATGCCGTTGCTGGACCTGCAGGCCTGTAAAGATAGAAAACTTTGACCCTAATTAACAAGAGAAAGAGCTTTGCTTATGAATGTGTGTCAGACACACGGCTTAACCAATTCTTATTCATTATTGTCACCAATGGTCACCAGTAATGTCAGCATACCTTGGAGACCAGCTTAGGAAGACAATCAACAAGAGAAGAAAGCATGGGAAGCATCCTGAGACACAATGTGGGACCATTTACCTTAGAAGATAGTGTTCTAATGATCACACGCCATTGTTTAGTTGAATATGTCTCCTTCCTTTGTGAAAGCGCTCAGATCGAAGAAGAGGGAACGAATGTGCAATCGTTCACAAATGAGAAAGGTAGAATCTAAACGAGGCAGAACCTGTAATCATTTTCCAGCTGAATAATGCAGTTGCCAAAACTAAATGTGGCACAATTCACACACGTCTGCGTCCACACAGAGAACGACAAAAACACAATTACTACTTCCTGCAGATGATGTTATCTTTAGTATGCAGGCTGCTGGAGGCATTCTTCTAACAACAGATTCCAGGTCTAGCATATTTTTGGTAAAGGCAGCATAGTTCTGAGTGTGTGTGTGTGTGTGTGTGTGTGTGCGTGGGTGGGTGTGTGTGTGTGTGTGTGTGTGCGCGCGTGCGTGCGTGCGTGTGTGTGCGTGTGTGTGCGTGTGTGCTTGTTACCTCATCTGGTTTTTAATGAGCATTTTTTTGCTGTTCATTTGTCAGCCTGCAGGACTCCTTGGCAAACAGCTGTTCTGATGATTCTAGACGAAAGTTTATTTTTTATTTCTATGATAGTTTACAGAGATGTGAGTGCACCATCACACACAGATAAATAATGCACTGCTTATCTGCTGTTAAAAAATTTGACCTCAAGTAATTATACTTTTTGCATAAACAAGCAATTGAACAGGAGTACCTAATAAAGTGGCCTTTTGTGTACAACCAAACATTGACCTTAATAGAGACTTTATTCGTGATGTCTTGGGGAAACAACTCAAGTCTTACCAGGGTTCAAGTAACCTTTCAGGGCCAAGAAGCCTAGGGGTTGACAGTCATGTGTTTTTCTGTGTTTTTAAGTTGTTTAAAGACCAAGTTAACTGAGAAACTGTTTTTTTTTTTTTACTTTTGAAATATGATCGGTCACTCTGAGTTTAATATGCAGGCTAAATCTGAAAATAGTCTTCTACCCCTATTTCCTGCATTAGCTACCAATAGAAAATAAACGCTCGGATTAGAAAAGCCTGACATTTGCACGTCGCATTGCTAAATTAGCATTCATGGACTCTCCCATCTTGGCTCACGATGAGGAAGGCTGTTGTTGATTTAGCGTCCAGGAGAGAGCAGAGTGCATCTCAACTAGTAGAAGCTAACTGTTAGCATTAGCAAATCCACCACAATGCAGAAGTCCTTCAGGCTTGTGGAGATAAAACATCAACGTTGCAAAGAGTCAGTGGTAGAGTCGCGTTGCTGTTAGCCAGTCAGAGGCAAGATATCAGGATGTAATACTTCAAATCCTCACCTCGCCTCTGGCTCACTTCTACTTCCTGAAACAGGAGCGCCAGAGCAATTTGACCAGAGGTCGACTCCCAAAGCATTCATTTAAACTAGAGACCACTGCAAATGTGTTGAAAAAAACAAGTGAACTTGGTCTTTTAAACATTTGCATGAAGCTCTCATCAGTATACGTGAAACCTTTTTTATTATTCATGATTCACTCAATGCAGATCACTGTCATCAATTCTTTGCATGACTCATCAAAACTGTTAGCTTCTTCATGCTTTGTCCATTGGTCCTCATCTTCCCCTCTGCTTGCTCCGTCTACACATTTTTCCATGTCTTAATCCTGTGAGCCCCATTGTTCATTAGTTTGTTCTCTTTCTCCTTTTCCCCCTTTTTGTTCTCTTTTCTTCCTGTCTGTGTACCTAGGCAGCCCATTGAGTAACTTCTTTGACGTAATTAAACAACTTTTTTCAGACGAGAAGAACGGACAGGTGCCCTACCCGTCTGGCACACCCAAGCACAGCCCTTCTCCCATGCACTTCCGGAGGCACGAGTTCGAAAACAATGACACCAAATTCCCGGCTGCAGCCCGGGACAGAGCCAGGCTGTCCGTGGCGTCTCTGGGGACACAAGAGGAGTCGTAGTCCGGGTCATTTAATTGCTGAACCATGACTCTAAACCAGAGAGATTTATTCTCTTTGTTCATATAGAGCTACATTATTATTATTATTTAAAGACATCTTTTATATGGAATGATTTTATTTAGATAGAAAAATATTGAAATAATTCAAGTGTTACTTTACAAACAGGAGACTCCACCTCCATCACAAACATAGCTTCATATCCTCCATCCTCCCGTTCCATTTCTTCTGTGTTCACCATCGATCACCGCCCCTTCGTCTCCAACATGCAACTCCCCATTGGTGCTGATGACCCTTGTAATGACCTCACTTGTTTCTTACACCAGGAATTATCCAGAAAACCTATTAAAGTCCCTCCTGCTCCACACTTCATCCGCCCTCCCTCCAGCACCCGTCCACCTCCCCTCAAGTGTAGCAAGAGAGTCGGACATTTGTTGATGGAAGCCAGCATTCGGAGGTGTTCTCCAGGGGTTATCGTGGAAGCAGAGTCATCCTCCTCCTCCCTCCACCTTTGGCAAACACCAGTAGATGTAGATGAAAACCTCTCATTATTGCCTCCCCCACCTGAGCCTACACTCCCATCACCAACTACCCTCCTCCCCTTTCTCTCAGTTTTAACGGCATTCTTTATAAATTAGTCAAAAGCACTAAATACAGACGTATACATGCACAGGTCCAGTATGCACAGACAACTCTGGGATGTATTAAAAAAAACAACATCCAAATAAAAAAAGACTTGCAGAAACCCGAGGAGGAAAGAGGAGAGACGTTTTGTGGAACGTCCGAACAGCCGGAGCAGATATTTGCTGGATTGTACTTGTTTGTTTTTTTAAATGTACTTTTCTTTGTGATGAACTGGGTTTGAGCTACTGCTTTTATTAGACTTGATACTATTGCTGCAACTCGGACTGGAATATCAGAGAAGGACGTCGGAGTGCAGCTAGGAGAGTCGAATCGATAGTCTAGGGTATGGGGGGAGGGAGGGGGTATTTAAAATGAATGATTTATTCTGTTGTACAGACTATTATTTCTAATGTAAAAAGAATGAAATGTCTAGTTGTGACACTGTCTAGAAACCATAGAAACAGGTTGGTGAACCTGCCGCGTTCTGTTATTTTAAATTCTCGAGTGTATTTTTGTTACATGATCATTTGTCTTTGACCTGAAAACGATTCAAACATTCCTGTTTCCTGTCATCTGCAGCACTTTGTCTTTCACTTTCTGTTCGTACCTCTCTCTTAGTCTCAAATACCAGCAGTAGGAGTAGAGGACCCAAAAAAAATTACGTGATAAATGCAATTGTGGATATTTTTGTATTGTCGTCCTTATTTATTCATGTTTGTCCATCTCACCGTTTGCGTCCTAATTTATTATAACTTGGCTATTTATATGAACAAAGCTGTTAGGTCAGTTGAATGTTATTTACTACCCTCTTGTGTGTTTGTAAATGGGACATTTAAAGAAAAAAGTAATTTTATTTTATTTTATTTTAGCTTTTTTTGTTCAGACTTGAACAGAATTACGTGAACTTTAACTAAAATTCTCTATTTCCAGACCTCGCTGAAGAGGAAATAAGAACTCATGGGAACTCTGGGGGGGAAAAAGGAAAAAAAAACGACAAGTCATTTAAGAATGTAGATTTAGCCTCTTTTTGGAGAGGGAATATGCTCTTCTATTGATATTTGTCAGTTTCATATTGTTGTGCGTGTACGCCGGGCCTGAGGAGGACGCCACAGTCTTCTCTTTGTAAATACAGACGAGCTGTGGGGGGTGCGGGTTGATTGTCTTCTCGATCATGCTGGGGATTCCTGCTCTATGCTTTTAGCTTGTTATTGCTGTGTGCATGTCAAACATGAGCTTTTCTTTGCATGGCTTTAGTGTTAATGTTCCATGCCAAACTCACTCCTCCTCTCAGCCTTCATTGGTTCTCAAACTCCAAATCTACCTTTTAAGCTTTTATTTTGGAAATCCCCTCCCCTCTCTCCCTGATTTTGACCCTCAGCTTTTATTATTTATTTTTTTGTTCAGCCCAGCTGATTTTACCCTCTCTTCCTCTTCTTATCTTGTGCACGTTTTTCAACAATGCTTCCTTTACTCTGTACCTCTCTGTGGAAGGCTCTGAGGTCTGGGCTCTCTCTACCTGATGGTTGAAGTGGCACAGGAAGGAAAAACCAGTTCTACAAACTCAAAAGCAATACCTGATGTTCACCCTCCTTTCTGTTTACTATAATGGGAAACTAGCGGCACTAAGGACATCCAATGAATTTAGGCCCATCGGGGTCTTTTAACAGAGCAGGAATGAAACTTTCTGATGTAATTCCCCGTATAAAACAACTGTGAGCATCTTCAGTGCTGAAACAAATAAACTCATTCAGTTATGGTGTGTTTGTTTGGCTTTTGCATGTTTATAGCATGTGTAATTACGATTCTTGCAAGTCTGCTGTTTTCAGGTGAACCCACACTCCACGCCTTGCCAACAAGTAGCTGGTGAGTACTTTGCAGTTGCCTTACATCGTTTATTTCAGCTTTCATCACTAAAACAAACATTTTGTTCAAATCCCATGCTAGGATCTGCTGCTGTGGCCGAGTTAGATACGGTAAACCTCAGAATATATAAGCTTATTCAATGTGTAGTTCGCTTGGACAAAGAACAAATGCATAATTCATACAATAATATTAGCTAAAACATAATAAAAACATTAAATACTCACATCTTTTGTTAAATAGAAAATGTCTATCCCATTCTGCACTCGTCTAAATCACACTTTAAACATTGAAAAGTACACTTGTGTGTTTGAAAGTTTCAGTCATCTGAGACGAACCTTTGTAATGTCAGTTCTGTCCAGTGGATGGCAGCAGTGTTCCATTTTCCATGAAAGCTTCCTGCACCTTGGAGGAAAAACCCATCTTAACTCACACCAGTAAACACTGAAATGTCGGGAGTAAACTGCTGCCAAAGCTGTAATCAGATGTTGCAAACATTTGATTTTAAACTGCTACTCATGAACTCCTGGGTTGGTATTTAAAATCATTTATTTGTGCTTTGTTTCTGCAGCTTCTGAAAAGTCCTCAGACTCGAGATGAAATGTACAACGAGTGTAGCCGCTGAGCCAGGGCGGCCTCCAGCTCCTCCAGAGGTGAATCAGCACGGCTGTGAGCCAAAGAAGAGGTCGAGCTGTTCCCTTGTCGAGTTCCAGGGGGTCCCAGTAACAGGGTCTTGAAGGCCTCCCTCTCTAGTAGTGCAGGCATGTGCTGCAGGAAGAAACCCTCGCAGAAGGAGCACAGCGCTGCTGAACTGTAGGCCTGATCAGAAAAGGGTGAGATGAATTTATTAGCTGAGTGTTTAACTATAAACTCTTATTTTTAAATATAACCCATCTCCTCTGATCTTTTTCAGTGTAACCCTTACCTTAGCTGTCCTATAGATGCTGACTGCGCTTTCCATGGTTATATGCTGAGAGCAGGTGAGCTCACAGTGTCGCTGCAGCGCCCCCAGCTGGAACAAATGAGCAGCTGACAGCAGCTAAATGACAAAAAGGAAAAATTAGCAAATTTTCATGTTTATGCGTCACAATTGAGTAATTTTAATGACTTTTTCACACACAAGGCTAGCTGTTACCATTTACATTGTTTTGTGCTAAGCTAAAGAGTACTGCTGGATACAAATTGTTTTCCCCACTTATCTAACTATGGGGAATATCCCTTTAAGATTTCTGCAGAAATAACCAGGTAATGAGAAACTGACCACAGTCCATGAAATAATGTTGCATGAACTGTTACATCAAAAACTCTTCAAAGCCTTTCTAATCTCCACAATTCGCTTTAGCCTTGTGGAATGGAAGTTCAATTTATCCAAAGAGAGGCAGCTGAGCAAGACATGTTTAACTTTTACACTGAAATACATTTCAAAATGAAAGCTTGATTTAAAGGTGCCATACTTTTTCTTGGGGGAAAAAATCTA
Organism: Aphyosemion australe; assembly: GCA_006937985.1. Lineage (NCBI taxonomy): Eukaryota > Metazoa > Chordata > Actinopteri > Cyprinodontiformes > Nothobranchiidae > Aphyosemion > Aphyosemion australe. Next base: position 100,402 of record SSNS01000413.1, on the reverse strand, counting down.
ACCCTTCAAGCTTCCCCCTAGAATCAGAGACTGATGGTTGCAGAATGTGGTACAACACCACCTTACATGAGCAGACAGTCAAAATGTCTAGAACCAACCCCTGTATTAGCACTCATATCGGTACATCCCTAATTCTTAACTTCAAAATAAAAACAGCTCAGTGCCACAGACGATCTGGGGAATCCCTTCCACTAAGAAATTTCCAGAATACGAACTGAATTCTGCCCTTCCTGCCTGCTCACAGCCACACACTCTCATTCTCGCGCAAACAACAGAGTTGAGACTTGGCTGCGTTCCCTGACAATAACTCCATCACCTAAATGTTTTCCAACAAGAACAGAACTAGACATTTTGGCTGTTGCACTAAGCTGCTCTGCAAAGAACGCACATTTGATGCAGTTAGGGTGTTATGTGCAGCAAAGGTAATATTTGATGGAGTGGTTTGAATCCAATCATTTAGAAGGGGGACCAGCACTGGATTGGACGATGCTTTTCCAGGGTTGTACATTTGAAATGTTTTATTTACTGGTTGCCTTTGGTATGTGAAGAACATTTCAAACTTAGCATACAAACAATTATGTGATCCAGAAAATTGTTGAATAAGTTCTCTTCCCTCTGCTTCTCTCACTGTACACCAATGGCTGCATCTCCAACCACGAGTCTGTCAAGCTAATCAAGTTTGCAGACGTCACCACCGTCATCAGACTCATCTCTGATGGGGATGAGTCTGCCTACAGAATGGAGGCCAAATGGCTGGTGTCCTGGTGCTAAACGCCCAGAAGACAGCAGAGGTTGTTGTGGACTTTAGAAAGAACACAGCCCCACTCCCATCTCGATGTTGGACTCATGCTGCTTTCTGGTCACTGGAGCCACCATCAGGGACATGAAGAGACTGCAGCCTTCCCTCTATACAGCACCTGTGCAGGTCGAATCACAGCTGACCCCTGTCATGCCACAAGTACCGCAGCAAGTTCCTAATGCTGTGATTTCTCGCACATATGGCAATAAAACCTTCTGCTTTAGATCATTTCTCACCTCTAACAGGTCAGCCACGTTGGTCGTCAGTGAATCTGTCCCCCCACAGTACAAGTACGAAATCATCATCTGTCAAGAAGGTAAATGTCATGTTGGCAACTAATACATCTGTTACTTTCTTTAGTCATATATGATGTCACATGTTTTTCCAGACCTGGAAGATGTTGTATTTGACATCACTGATCTCTATCCGTTTGTTGGGACTCCCATCTGGTCCAGAAGATGTTAGCAGGGATTTAAACCTAAAGAGAAGGAAATATTTTGTGAGGCAAGTCTTTCAGTTCTTTAGAAATAGACTTCTAGATGGAAGCTAATTTACTCTGAGTGTTCTTACTTGTCAGAGGCAGTGATCAGCAGGACTTTGTGTCCGTAGAACGGCTTTCCCTCCACTATAAATGTCACATCTGACATTTCTGGGTTATTTAAAAAATGAGGGTCTGTTAAAAAAACAACTGATCAGTGCCATCATGGTTTAGTATTGGATGTCATTAATTCTTGTTTCTTTGCTGCACAACAACGCTTTAACTGGAGCATTTCTGTTCAGGTGCCTTTTTATTTCTTACCCAACTGAGCCGAAAGAGACGCCTTCATCTCAGGAATGGCTGGGAGAGGTGCTGTGCCAAAACAGTAACTAAAAATAGCTGCCAGCTGCTGCAGAATGGCATCATTCTGCAGGAAAAAGAACAGATGGGAGGAATTAAATCACTGATTGTTTTTTTTTCCTTTTGTAGAAAATAATCTGCTTTAGTTTGATGGTACCTTAGTGGTCCGCAAGATGCTGAACATAAGGGGTAAGCCTGTAGTGATGAGTTCATTGCAGTAGTCCTCTTCTCGGATCGTGGTGAACTCTCTGAGGAGGGAGAGGATGACCCCTGTCCTGGACTGCTGCTGGGCACAGCGAAGGGATTCCAGCCATACGTGTAGTTTCCATGGTACACCTGATCAGAGAGAAAAGGAAACAGTTTTTAGTTCTGCAACAGTAAGAAATATTTGTTTTATCCTGTCTGAGAGGTACCCATAGCACGTAGCTCCATGGTGACGTCCAGGTAGCCATGTTCTGCGCTGTAGTAGCTCGCTTCCTGCAAAGCTTTCATCCTGGTCTTGCAGAGCTTTGGTATGCCCACCTCTTGTGGAGATGTTGTGCCATTAGAGGGAGTAGACAAGGAGAGAGGGAGGAAAGGAGCGACTCCTGAAACTTCATCTTCCACCCCTTCAGCTAGGATCTCCTCCAGAGACAGGACATCCTCTTTGACTTGTTGAGGCTGAGTCAGTAACTTTCTCAGCACGTTCCTGGTGAGATAAACGGGAGGAAAGAGCATGGAGTCACTGATATACATCCAAATGCCAACGCATACTTAAATTCCTGTGACCCTGTAATCTCTGATTGGTTAATCCATCTTCCTCTGAGTTGAAGTGTTGCGTCTACACAGCCAACAGGTGGATGGACTTACACCACACTCTTTAGGATCAAGCAGACATGCATTACCTGTGCCCGTGTGCAGCAGCATGACTGAAGCAGTTCATGGCATCATAAAGAGAGGAAGTAAGGGCGTTTCCATCGTGGGTCCTCGATAAGGGGTCGGCGCCACGAGCCAGGAGCAAACTCACCATCTCATAGTTGCCTGAGAAGCACAAATATTTTATTTTTAACCACATTTAATTGTTTCTTTCATATGTATCCTTTTTAATAAAAATTAATAGTGCATTGATTAAGTGAAATGAAAACATGTAGTATATTTTGTTCACTGTCACTCTGATCCCATGAGGAATGCAGCCCAGAGGCAACTTAACAGCTGCAGGCAGCACTTCTCTTTTGTCACCACACCTTTATTAAAACTAGCAGAAAGCTAACACTGCTGTCTCATTTATTCATCTTTGCCATCTTCACTCAACCCTTCTACAAGTGTTTTGCCTCTGTTAGCAGAGAAAAGCAATTTAACAATAAATCAAATGACAACAGACTTTGAACTGAGTTTGCACTCTAACATGAGCTGCAGCGTGTGTGTGTGTGTGCCCACCTGCTGCAGATGCCAGCTGCAGCGGAGTGTCTGCTGTGCTCTCCTGTCCGTTGCGGACTGCTGCCCCCTCTACGTTTGCGCCTGCATCCAACAGGAGCTGCAGAGGAACATCACATCTGTTACATTAAGCCGTGTCCTACAGCCTGACCCCTGACCTTACGTGTTTGACACTACAAAAGCAGTTGGTACAGAATTAACTTGTCTTTCTAAACGCCAACTGGTGGTGATTACTTTTAGGATTAGGGATCTTTAGGCTCCTCATGATTAATGATGCAAAAACTAAATAGACAATAAATCAGCACTAGCAAAATGGAGATTCACTTTTAATCTCAAAGGTTAGGCTAATCATGCTCAGGATTAAAACCTGTTTCTGGAAAAAAAAAACTTCAAAAGTTACAGAACAAAAATGTTCACTGCAGTGGTGCCCCCAAGGGGTAGCCAGGGGGGCCATGGTTACCCCCAAATTTATTTTGATAAAGTTTCAATAAATCATTTCTTAAATTGCATTTTAAATAAATTTTTTGTTACTGAGGCTCATTATTAAAAGAACGTATGAATCCCAGTAGTTTTGTGGATATATTTGTTGAGACACTAACAGGCAAACATTAAAATAACAGTTTGAAATTTTGTCTTTTTTCAGAAATATCCATTTTCAAATTTGAGGTAAATGTGTTGGATGCATGTTGTTTAATGAAAAACAATGAAGGAGCAATGCACAGCTACAAGTTTAGCTTCCCCAGAATTACAACCACTGGCCCCCCATGACATTTTTTAGGGGCACCACATAAATTGTCTAGGTGCAGCCCTTCTTCACTTTAGAGTTCTGCCTTTTACGTTCCTCGACTCTGCATTAATAATTAACAAAATCAGATTAGAACATTTTTAAATAGATTAAAAATGGTGTCAGCATTATGATGCATTTTATCTCCCACCCTAATTACTGTCTCTGTTGTGTGTTTCCAACCTGCACTACAGGGATGTGTCCGTGCAAAACTGCAAAGGTGAGCGCTGTCCAGTGTCGACTGTCAGGATGCACTGAGGGGTGTTTTGGAGAGCACGGTGGAACCTGGCAGGGAACAGGAATAATAAAAATGTATTGCATCTATAGATATATGCCCTGTTGACAGATGTGGACTACGCATATATACTATGTGCAATTGCCATCTGCTGTGACTGTTGAAACATTTACCGCCACATCAAGATTGGCTCCAGCATCAATCAACATCTGGACAAGGGCCTCATCTCCAGCTGCACAGGCATACATCAGGGGGGTCATACCCTGAACGCAAAGTGGCGAACACAAAAATGTCAAAAAATAAAATGATATATCAAGAGAAATGCAAGTTCGTTTGTTTTTATGTGCCCTAGGTTTATGTCTGAAATGGAAGCAGCTTCCCATGTTGAGTAGGTCTTCACCAGTACCTGGTCATCCATGCTGTTGACCCCATCTGCTCCGAGCAGATCGATGGCCTGACCAATGAGGTCTGTGCGTCCACAGTTGAGCATCCGGAAACCCAAATCCAGATTGAATTTATCAATGGCAGCTTTTGAGTCTAGTCGCTTGAAAGAGCTGAAGCAACACTCGGGCCTGAAAGAGAATAATCAGTTAATATCTAAAACATAGGAGGCCTATTTATTTTCACTTAATGCTTTTTTTTCTTATTTTAACACTTCATGTTAAGCAAAATGAAAAAGTTTTACAGTCAAGGAAGAGTTATTAATTTGCAGTATGCATATTGTATTCAGAAACTTGGTAAGTTAGAGTTGATAGAATATTTTTAGATGAAAGCTGTGGCTGTGTGTGTTCCCGTTTACCTCGGTTGTCTCGGCTCACAGTCGAGTCCTGGAAGGAGAAGCCTGGCGGTCTGCCTCACATCGTCGCTGTCCACCAACAAGCTCTTCCGGTGCTCAGCGTGAACTATGGCCACTCTCATCCACTCCATCAGAGGTGGAAGTAACAGGAAAGGCCTGCATGAGAAAACGGCATCATTTACCTTGTAATTTGTGCAACTAAAGACAAACTTAGCATCTCATGCATGATGACAGTCTGGAGACTGAAGTTGTGCATCAAGTAGATGATTCATTTTTAAGAGTATTGCAGCCATGTTGCAAACTTTTTTCTTAAATGTCAACGTGTGATTAAAAAAATACTGCAATTGCTTTAAGTGTAACTTTTGTGTCCTCTCTTTGTTTCTTCACTCCTTTCCTTTCATCTGAATCCTTTTAGAAACCACTGGTGATGTAGCCACGGGGAGGCCACGTCTAGCCGGTTATATGGTATTAATCCCTTTTGTCTTCATCCTGCTCCTGACATCTACGCCTGAGGTGAAAAGCGTGTTACTGTGAACGTCACTGTTTGCTTTTGATCCTCTGAAGCCTCAGTCAGAGGGTGTTAATGATTGTTTGAACACTGCCACGGCGTTATCTGGAGTTATTAAGCTACCTTTCTCCTGCTGGGATGGGATTCTTATCAGTGAGGTTGCCTCTTTTCTGATGCATATCATGAATACAAATAAAGGAACAAGGATGGCCAGAATATGCACCATTGTAATGTGGGAATATAGAGGTTTAACTAGAACTGATGGATCTGCAGTGATGGGAATAAGATCTTTTGTCTTGCTATAAATAGTTTGCATCAGTAGGCCTTTGATAATTGTTTTCTTAAAATATCCAAAGCCTTGAAATGTATTTTTGGTGTGTGCAGATAGTCTGCTGTCAAGTGTTTCCTCTTAGATGTTCTATCAGAGGTTGCTTTGGTGCTTTATCAGCTGCTGATCAGAGCTGGAGGGAGGGGTCTAGCTGTCAGCCAGGCGTGACATTTAACAAGCAGACAAGGAGCTGATGAGCGGTAGGAGGAGGGGACGGTTAAATGTGGCTGATGGGTGATTATAATTAAGAGTTTGGGATGAGGGGGGTTGGGTGTGTTTAGTAGCTGCAGGCGTGAGGATCGATGTTTATTCCTCCTAATGAGCTCTACTCAACACAAAATGGGCTTTAAATGTGTGTATTCACTCACTTTTTCACATTTTGCGTCCTTTCCTTGTGCACCTTTTCTTGTTTAATGAAACAAGACATGTATCCCGTGTTTTACTGCAAACACACCAATGATAACCCCAAAGAAATTCTCCTATAATGGAGTTTGCAAAGCTCTCCCAGCAGCAGCAGATCTTGGTATAAAGTCAATCCCCCTCATAAACATATTAATAAAACGCCCCAATCCATGCTAAACGCAGTCCAATAAAATACTGCAACTCCTTTCATCTGGTGTATGTTGGCAGCAGATGCCGTTTCTCATCCGTTTTAAGCCCCCCATGTTCCTTCTCTCGTTACGCTCTCCATCTGACCCTTGTGTCTGCGTTATGGCCCTCAGCCATAGCTCCATCAGAGAGAAGGTACAACATCAAAGCTTTGATCCCAGCTAACAATGAAACTAGATAGCATCTATGACTAGCCCACTGACCTGACGTGCTAAGAGCTACATGCACAAACTCTCCCACGTGTGTACATACAAACGTTAGCTTTGATTCATGGTGTTCTGCTTTCCACCACCTTGCAGGCAGTAAACGAACGATCAGGTGTGTTTGAACTCTAACCTGTTCAACATGAAATCAAAGACTTTCCCCCCAGATTTACTCCATATGTTTGGTATGTGTGCCCTATAACCTGCAGCCAGAGTGTGAGAAAGTTCAATAAGAGCTAGACCCCACAGATGCTACGAAACAAGAAGATATAAACATGTTTGGTGCATCAATGCTTGAAGGTAAGCGCAATCTTTTTGAGTCAGAGTTAAGGAAGATAAAAAGTGGATCTTAGGGATTCCTGGACTTCAAAAGCAGAAAGGGAATGAAACCCGTTTTCCCCACTGAAGGACAGTAAAGAGATTTTCTATTATTTTAAGACGTTTATACCACAAAATGAAGATTTTTTTTCTACGGTTCGACCGGTCCTTCACACGAAAGTGAAGATATATGCCTCTAAAAACAATTCTTTTGAAAACTCAAACAAAAGTGGACATTTGCACATTCTCCACCAGCATTTGCTTGTGGGTGTAAATTACTGAGGTTTTAGGTTTTGCAACATTACTGTCCACAACAAAATCCTCTGACATCACATGTGACCTGTGTTTACACTCGCCTGTTTTTTGCTGCAGACCACAGGCAAAGGACCCCTTTAAGGATGTTATTGCCCGCCACCTATTCCACGTTCAAGGAATGTTTTTCAGCAGATGATTTGGATACAACTGCCACCTACAGGCTTGGCGTGCCTATGAAGGTGCTTAACAATGCACTGAATTTTTAGCTTAAACCAAGGTGGTGTGGTCTAGCCTGGCATGCCATCCTATATATGTGAATATCTAGTCTGGCCACGGTCCATTGACAGCTCTCAGTCGTAGGGCAGGATCTACGGTTGCCTTTCAAACTGTCTCTGCATGCTATTGGACAACAAAGTGACGTACTCACCGCTACAGATGTCAGTCAACAAGGCAGTCCACCATACTCCGTCAAAGAAGATGCAAATGCATCCTTTATCTAAATAAACTTAAGTACCTCTATCTGCTCTTGACTCAAAGAAAAGCGCGCATCTAAATAGTCCAAAGCTGATGCCAAAGCTGTTTCAAACAAGCCGATGCCATCTTTATTTTTCAGTAACAACCCGCCCGCCAAACCAATAGACTGGTGTGATTGGACCACTACGAAGCCATCCTCATCTTAGTTTTGCTCAGTCGCACTAACATCCCGCCCACCTGACTGAGAGTGCTGTGATTGGACTGCTACCTATGTCAGTCAATGGGGCACTCCGTCATGCATTGTGGAAGAAGCAGGAAAGAAGACGAAAATACATAGTTTTTCTCTAAATAAACGCGCTGTGATTGGCCAGCCACAATCCTGGCCAGGGTTACGGAGGTTCCAATGGAGCATTGCTAGACCAACATGCAAAGCAAAATTATTTTGCTTCAGCAAAAGGTGTGGACCCAAGTTTATTATACCTAGATGGACAGAGGAGGATGTTTGGTTTTGCAAAATAACCCGGCTACATGTGTACATGGTCTAAGTTTTAATCTCTGAGGAAGACACCCTGTCTACTTTTTCCAAAACTTCCCTTTCTGATCAATCATAAATTACTGGTTATCCTGGCTCATTCCTTTAGTAATGCTATAAGCAAACCCCAGCCAGGTGAAGCAGAAGGCAACTGATCCTTCCTGTTAAAAGGGAGTCGCTCCATCTCACTGTAAACCATACCATGCTTACTCAGGATGGGGGTTTGCATTGAAGCAAAGACTATAATTAATCAGCTTATTTCCTTAGATAGGATGATGTTTTTCTAAGTTTTAACTAAACTAAATCAGATATTACAACTAGACTGGCTGATAAAATCAGTTTTAAATCAGGACCTGCTCTGATATGATTTGTTGCCATAAAATTGGGGCTATACAAAAACTTAACTGAGACATTCAGCATATATCACTTTCTACATGTCGCATACATTAGTGCCAAAAGTCTAAGTGTGTAAAGTCTACAAGATCGTCATTTCAGCTATTAACCAGCTTCATAAAGGATCATAAAGCTTTTAGCTAGACGATTCAGCACTAAGGCTCTCACCAAGCTCTGGATCTGACTATGTAGCCCACACAGATTTAGTGGTTTTGAGTTTCTACCAAATGTTTTATAGCACTTTCAACAGAGTGCGTCTGAGAGGCCCACTGGAAGACCGACAACCCCGTCTGAGGTCCTCCCACTGTAATCTATTCCAGGTTTGAGGTACCTCTGCCAACCACCTGAGATGCCCTGGAACATGCATAGATACTTTACAATCACACAAGGAAGGATATAGCTAAACGTGGAGACATACTAGTGTCTGGCAGATGTCTTCAAAGGCGAGCTTAGAGGTTTTAAGGTATGTCAAGAGGGTGAATGTTTTCATCTAGTGTGCATAAACCAAAGCTGATATATACGGAGCATTAAAAACATCTGAAGAAGAAACAGCCGGAGTAGGAAAACATAGGAGCGAGTATTTACTGTTCTGTTCTCTTTGATGCTAATGAGAAGCCCACCTTTAGTCACTTATGGTGTCTGTTCACAGTTAGATTCATCAGAACCAGCTGGTCTTAGCCACACACACACACACACACACCATCCAGTTCCATAAGACATAATAAAAAAAGTATCAAACCATGCCTTTCTTAGCCTAGAAATAGACAGACCACAGCTGCAGCAAAATGATTTTGCTCTGCATGTCGGTCTAACAACGCTCCATAGGAGCCTCAGCAGGCCTACCACTGGCCTGAGCAGCCTGAGTTAGACCAATCACAGCGCTCTGTTTGGTGGGCGGGATAATGCGACAGAGCGGAACAAGATGGCGACGGCTCGTTTGAAACAAGTCCTTCATTTAGAAAAAGGATGTATTTACATCTTCTGCAGAGGTGTGGTGGACTGCCCCGTAGGAGTGAGTACGACACGTTGTTCGTTGTCAAATAGAATGCAGAGAAAGTTTGAAAGACAACCGTAGAGCTCGCCCCACGACTGGGAACCGTCAATGGGTCATGGCCAGACTAGATATTCACATATATAGGATGGCTTGCCAGGCTATGACTTTCTGACGTGAAGGAAAAACAAAACAAATACTATAAATAACTGCAACTTTAACTGCTCACTTTGATGAGCTTTCCATCCCATTTGTGTGCTTGAGACAAGCGTCTATATATCAGTCCAAAAGATACCGTTAATCTTCACACACGAGTGATTTCAGCATGTACTCTAGTGAGACACAGAAGTGTTTTCTGGCCCCAGAACAGATAAATGGGCTGGCTGGTAAAACACACAATTACAGGTAACGATCTGAGCTGTAAGCACTTCATCTTTTAAATCCAGCTAAACTACTGAGCAATTACCTTAAGCAATATTTGAAGAAATGTAAAACTGGTCAATTCTGCAAGAAATGTACTGCCTCTATGTTTGTGGAAATTAAACAGCTATTAAAGATTTTCACGCCAAAGATTTACCAGATAAGAAGAAACTATCACCTGTTACACTGCATCATATTCAGATTGACATTCTCACCTTTCTCGTGATTCAGAAATTGCAAGGTTTGCATGAACAAGACCACTTAAGGAAGATTTAAGGGACTCTGAACCAAATTACAGACCCAGAATCGCTTAAACCTCCGGGCGTCTGCCTAATACACACCTTAAGGTGCTTTAAACTCTTTCACAGGACCAACTTTAACACCTGGGAGCTTTTGTGTGCTTGTAATTAACTTAGAAATTAACACTTGAATGACAAAAGAGCAATGCAATTAGGAGGGGAAGAAAAAAGAATTTGGTGTCCTCGGAGAAAGCTGTTTTTGTGTTTGAGATCCCTCAGCTCTAATCAAAGTTAAAATCAAAAAGCCAGAATGTATTGTGGGGTTTTTTGGGTGTAGCTAATTGAAACGTCAAAAAGGGGGAAAAGAGCTGATTAAATCGTATTTCACTGCCTGTGACACTCAGAGGGAGCTTGAGTCCAGTCATCCATGATTCCCACCTCTCTTTGCTGAGAGCCATGCGTGGAGGATCCAAGTTGGGATTCTCCATGGACTCCATTTGTGGGCAGCGCAGGAAGTAGTAAAGAGTGTGGAGGGCGTCAGGCGACCAGGACACAGGCTGCTGGGGACGGGCGTGGCGGGCGGGACTCAACCCTGGACGAGCGGAGCTCAGGCGCTGCATGTGGTGCATGGCGCGGGACACCAAGTCACCTGGAAGAAAGCAAATAAAATGGTCGTTAGATGGACATTTGTGCTAATCTATGCATCATTCCTGCACCCAATCAATGTTAGAAACACCAGTGTGTTCAGTCTAGTCTAACTGGTTTCCCTTCTTTCCTTTGGTGCTTTAGTCCACGTCTGCAGTCGTCATAATCATAAACGAGATTCATCACTGAAGGAGTTAACAGGATAAAGAACAGCTGATCACAGGCTCTAACCAACCCGTCAGCTGTTTATTACCGGCACAATTCAATGGCTGTCACATTGTAAAGGCAGCTTAGTCATGTGGAAGCTTTGGCCTCATCTCATCCACTATTTGCGCAAAAATCTTTTACGAGGAATCCGCCATCTGAACTCGCTGGGACACAGCAGGCGTTTTAGGAAAGGCTCCTTTAGATTATTGTTGGAAAAGTAAATCTATTACCAGATAAAGGACATAAAAATGCAAGAGATAAAGCTCGTAGATCCTGGTGGGAGGCCACAGCTGCAATATAAGACGTCCATCAGAGAAGTGTTGGGAAAGAGGAAGAGGAGGAGCATGAAGAGCGGTGCTCGGGCTGAACTTGGGATCAAATGATGCTCATTAAGTAGAATTACTCCAGGGTTAATATTTAACCAGATTATTACAAAACAGCACCGTGTTTCAGTCTGAAGGGTTCAGAAGTGTGTGTGTAAACAATAAAAGATAATTCTGGGTACTTCGATGGGCTAGCCCGACCAAAACAGACCCCACTTAAAGCTGAAGGGCTTCCTTTGTGTTAACCAGCACCAAATGTCCCTCCAGGAGGTCTCCGAGGAATTCCTGGACACTTTTCTCTGGTTTATATTGAACCCTGGAGCTAAACTGAGCTCTAGGGGTCAAAAGCTTATAAAAAACTTCATTCTTAGATCTTCATGCTTCTCTGGATACAATGAAGTCAATAAATTCCCGTATGAAAACTTTCTTTTAAGAACATTTAAGGATTTTAATAAAAACAGCGGTCTCAAAGTTACAACAAATGTAGTAATGTCTTTTCTCGTTTTCATGGCTTTTCATAGAAAACGTATTTGGCAAATACTGATATATTCTCAGGTTAGAATATGGTTTTGAGACATTTAGCTGAAACGTTAAGAATTTTTTATGGTATGTTTGTGTTTTTGGCCACATCCAGCACAGAAATCCACTTCACCATAGATGCTTCTGTGTCTGTCTGGTCTCCTGGGCTCAGATCAGTCCCAAACCTGGCATGTTTCTGTTGTATCAATGGACACAAGCCTATATGTGTGTTGGGTCTGGATGGCAGCACTGCAAAGATTAACCCTGTTTCACCTCACCAGAGCGATGTGGCACAAAGAGACCTCTGAGCACAAGCGAGAGAAAGAGTGTGTTTGTACTTTCTTAACGCCTCACCAGCAGCGGCGGCGCATGAACGTGGCCTTGTGCTGGAGGAACAAATGACAGAGTGTTGGCTCATGTGGAGTAGGAAACCTATCCAGCCTCTGACCAGAACTACCCTCCATCCACACCTTCCCACCCCCACTTCTCACCACCCAAACAACTTCACCTCTCAACCCCCTGAACCCGACACACATCTGAAACATAATTGTGAACTTCAACTCTAAGTCTCCATCTATTCTTCTCACTTATCAACTTGACTTTAGCAAACTGAGTAAATCAGATCCTCTTTTTCCTCCCATTCATCTTCCCTGTTGGATGTGCACTGCATTGCTACACAAAAGTGGATCTTGTACAAGCGTAGGCAGCTATTACTTAACTCAAGAGCTTCATGTGTTAGTTGTGCTTTTCTAATGCTGCCTTTAAACAATTGTGCAACTGATGCATTACTTTTTATGCATCAGTTGCACAATTGTTGCACACAGAATACAAAGGAGAACATTCAATTCTGTCTTCTTACTCAATATAGCGCAGCTTTATTTTTGTGGAGATATTTAGGTTTCTATAAAGTGTTTGATTAAGAACTGTAAAAGAGGCCAAAATTCATAACCTTCAGGTGCTGTTTTTCTCTGTTTGGTGAATAAATCACATTCTAAACTGTGCTGCGAGTCTTTGAGGTGTCATTTATGTCTATAGGCTGCTTCTGTCTGCAGTGGAGTTCAACACACACACACGAATGCAAGCACACACACACACACGCACACACACATGCACACATTCAAGAGACTCAACTCTGAGTTTTTCAAGGAAGCTTTGGTCTTTTTCAAAAGCTGAAATTTGAGACTCAAACAGTTTTATTTAAGAATGATTAAGGGGACATTTGTATCTTTAACAAACTTTTAACAGAATTTCCAAAGAATGAAAATAAGTTAAGACAATTATTTTTCTAAGGAATCACACACGCACAAATATCCAAACAATAAGATGTGTGTAATATATTTTACTTTGAGACATTATTAACCCACATGAGTATTTGGGGACTGGTGAGAATTATGTGGAAGCCATATTGGCACTTACACGCTAGCATCGGCTCTACACGGCCTAGATAGGGTAGGGAGTTTTCACACCCGGTTAGCCCGGTAATTTTCCACGTGCAATTTCAGCCCTCTTCCCAAGGCGGTCTGCCTCGGGCTGAAATTGGTCCAACACACCCGCTGCCGACTGATTGGTCAGCTCAAATTCACGCCTACCATTAGCGGGAGTCTCTGATTGGTGGATAGAATCAGCCAGCGGGGGCTTCCTGCATTCACACTTCATTATCATTAACGAGCCTCTGATTGAAGCCGTTCTTCTCTGTCTGTCTGCTGTGAGGAGCGCGCGCGCGCGCACACACACACACACACACACACACACACACACACACACACACACACACACACACACACAGTGCTGCCACACACAGCAAAGCAGGATGCAATATCAGAGTCAGAGAGTCTCAAAAAGCAACACTGCTCAGGCCGCCCTTGTTTAATAAGGAAGACACCGCAGACTACTCTGCGCTCTTTTGCTCCGCCCACACGCTCGAAGATGCGCTCATGACATCACTGATATCTTCGCGCCAATTTTTCGTGCTAATATTGGAGACCACTCATGTGCTCAACTACGTCCGCATTCCTAAGGCAGTGTGGAACAAATGCGGCTGGGCTGGGGCCGATGCTAGTGTGGAAGTGGCAATAGTCAAATTTAGAGTTTAAAATTTATCAATTTACTTAAACATAATAAAAACCACATTAATCCTATTAACTTATAAGCAGTTTTAAATTCTGTGTGGTAAAATTTTATTATGGAGATTCTGTTGAAAGTGTATTTTTGAAACATGTTTGACTAAAAAATGTTTTTTAATATCAGTGTTAAAAAATTATTATTATTTTTTAAAAATATTCATTAGAACAAACGTATTAACGTTAAAAGTGCACTCACTGAGTTCTGAGATGCTGCCCACACAGGTAGCCAGCAGGGACTGTTCTAGTGTCCTCAGCTCCAGCTGGGCATAAGCGTCCTCCCTGCTGTCCACACACGTCTGCTGGTTCTCTGTGTAGGGACTGAAATGGGCCGGGAGAGACAAAACGCCTACAAACACAAAAACAGAAAAGAAAGGTCTGTTAGAATAAATAAACTCTCTATATCATCTGCAACAATATGAAAATATTCTTTAATGCGATTGTAATCAGCACCTTTTGAAAGGACAGACAAAAACTCAGGAATGTGAGTTTTGACTGCAACTATCAGGGAAATGAACAGAGTTCCTCCTGGGAGGTTAAACTAGTCAAAACAAATGCTGAATGTTTCACTCACAAATCATCTCTAAAGAACTCATAACTACTGGAACAGGATAACAGAAAAATTAAAAGAACTACAACTATGGCTTCAGTATAAATGAGTAATACATGTGGTTTAGTTAACCATCAAACACCTAAAGGTCAACTTTACTCATATTTGTAATGCATTTGCAGTGATCTCTAGTAGGAATGAATGCCTCGTCAGTCATTCTCTGGGGAAAAAAGCTCTGGTGCGCCTGTTTGAGGACATATAAGTCAGCTGGAGGAGAAAGTAGCTTCAGAGGGGAGGATTTGGACTCTTATTTCCTGATATCTGGACATCTCTCCTCTGATTGGCTAACAGCAACACTCTACCACTGACTCTGTTTGCTCTGCAACGTTGATGTTTTATCTCCACAAATAACAAAAGCCTGGAGGAGTTCTGCTGTGTTGTGCAGTTGCTAATGCTAACGGTTAGCTTTACCTAGTCAATATGTTCTCAGCTGTTTCCTGGACGCTAAACCAACAACAGCCTTCCCTGTTGTGAGTCAAAATGGGTGAGTTCATGAATGATAAGTGACAGTGTGACGTAGATCTGTCAGGATTTTCTAATCGTAGAGTTTCACTCTATTTTTTTTTTTATCAGAAAAAAAAAGGAAATAAGTGTAGGAGACTATTTTCATGTCCAGCCTGCATGAAAAACTCTGAGTGACCGATTATAATCAGAAATAAAAATTAAAAATGGTTTTTCAGTGAAGTTTACTTTAATAAAACAAGTTAAAGAAGTGAACCATTAAAACCACTCAGGAATATTCTTAGTAATTTGGACAAAAACTCAATTTTAAAGATCAACTAAAAATAAAACTTTACAGCTGAGCATTCCATTTGCTGCTTTACTCTACGTGACACTCTGCTACCAACTGGCTCTCCCAAGATGAGATAGGATCTCCTTTACATAACTTGAAGATGGCATCTTGTACTCTCACTGCTGTAATTGCTGTTTTCCAGCTCGATTGGACAAAAGTGGAAAAAGAAGATGGGAACATGGAGACCTGTTTCCTGCTGGTTAGTGCTGGTTGTTGGCTAACACCCTCATTAGCTCAGGAGCCAGGGTGTTTTGTCAGCTATAATCCGGGAGTGCACAATGAGCTGACTAAAGGATAACCTTTATTTTGGCTTCAGAATCAGAGGAGCACTTGTTGCCAAACCAGAGGAAATGAGTGGGAATGGCTGAGGATAGAGGAGAAGGAGGAAAGATTATCTGTGCAGATTTGCAATTTATGTCTAAAGCCCAAAGAAAAAGAGCTAGATCGTCTTAAACGTCCTCTACCTTCTCTAAAATGATATTCCCAGGAGGTTCTGGTCAGATCTCACTGAGTCAGGGGCAGAATCACAGGTTTGAAGGTGAATCAGGATGACAAATCAAGGAGAGCAAAACCCTCTCCTGGGAAAAATAGTGGCATTTACAAAGTAAAAACAGAAGTCATCTAGAGAGTGCCACAACATTTGGCTGCGTAAAAGACTCAACAGGCCGTTTCTACTTCAAAGAAAATTAGAGTTAGAGCCCTCAGGTAAGAACTAAGAGACATAATATGTTCATTTCCCAACAAAGCAGGATCAGGGAAGTTACGGTGAGTTCTGTTTGTACTTGGAAGATGACATTTATGAGCTCCAAGTCGGAAAAAATCCACTGGAACATCTTTCAGATGCAAAAATCTCAGAAAGTCACTTTAGCAGGAATCTGGACGATCTTTGGTTAAAAAAATAAAGAGTAGTTCTCTCGTTCTCTCATGAATTAAACTCACATAATGCTCGTTTCAACACAACAGCTGCTAGAATAAAACATGAGCATGTTATTTCCACACATGAACTCACAAATAAAGTGTGTTTTCTGTCTCACTTCAGGTATTTTTAGTAACCATACGGGCTTTGATTCCTACGGAGTGATAATAAAACACTGAGAGCATCTAAACTGGGGCGAGGCATCTCTAAAGGACTCGTGTTTATCTTTTTTTATTCTCTGAAGCTTTAGGGAACATGATTTCTTAGAAAGTGTGTTTAGAAGGACAGATTTACACTCAGCTCTCACTTTACTGTGTTTAATGTCTCCTGGCTCTGTTTACTCGGCTAAATGACTTTACTGTCTACTGATCATCAATCTTTATGGCTGCCATTATGGCCTCTCTGTTGCTGTATTCGATGATGGGAACAGCTCATTTAGATCGCTCTTGTTTAAAGCTCTCGTCAGAGGAACGACAGCTCTTTGAAGATAAAATTTTTGCATAGACTCTCAGAATTATGGGTTAAAAAATATAAATGCATCATTTGAAATAGAGTTCTGACATGATTGAGAAAGAGGGCAGCCAAGGTATTATTCTAGTCTTCAAAGTTTACCTACAGACACACAAAGGCGATTAAAACCTCTAAAATAGAAACTTAACTGTCCCCGTAGGACTAATTAATCTAATGTAATGCAGCGGTGTGCAGCAGCTGAGGACTCTTTCATGCAGTCAGCTGGAAAAACACACAGAACATTAAAAAAGTACAATCCTGCTCATGTTTCTGATTTTGCAATATTCCTTCAAAGCTGTGGTAAATATTCAAACACGACTCAGTATTTCCCACAGCCCCACCCCTCAGCTTGCCTCACCGCTGAACCCCAGCCTGCGTCATCTGGGCCCCGACACCGCTAAGATACCAGCAGCTCTCTGCCCATCTTTATGTTTTTATAAATGCTCAGCAAGAGGCGAAGACGACGGACTAAACCTTCACTTGAAAATGAATCCAACTAACGAGGAACTTGAGAGGAATGTTGAGGACGGAGGAGAATATGGCAAGATGAAGACGAGTGACAGGAGGGATTTATTCTTCTGTGGCCATCATGGTTCCATTTCTGAGGCTGACCCAGCACATGTCATGTGGGAATCTCAGCTGCAAATCACAGCTGAAACTTACCACAAAGCCTGTGGCAGTTCCCAGCTCATCTCCCCTCCCCCCAAACCATTAGAGCTCCTCCAGACTCAGCCAGGCTATCGCTCACAGTGTTGTCCACCACGCCGTCTGGGAAGGTTCAAAAATTCCAACTAACAGAAACATCACATCCCACTCTGCATGCACGCTCTTTGCAAATAATGTGAAC
>SSNS01000413.1:53948-76366 GCA_006937985.1 Aphyosemion australe | reverse complement strand
AGACGGCAGGATTTGGAGTCTTATTTCCTGATATTCCGACATCTTGCTTCTGGCTAACAGCAACATGACTACCACTGACTCTGTTTGCTCTGCAACAAACTTGATGTTTTATCTCCACAAATAACACAAGCCTGGAGGAGCTCTGCCATGTGGCGGAGTTGCTAATGCTAACGGTTAGCTTCTACTAGCCGAGACGCGCTCAGCCTTCCCCGTCGCGAGCCATGATGGGTGAGTCCATGAATGTTAATTTTTAATGTGATGTGCAATTATCATTAGCTTTTCTAATCCGGGTTTCCCCGTCTATTTTCTGTTGCTGCTAACGCAGGAAATAGAGGCGGAGGAACATTTTCACATTTAGCTTGCATGTTAAACTCAGAGTGATTAATCATATTTCAAAAATAAGTCAAAAAAATAAATGGTTTCTCAGTGAACTTGGCCTTTAAACAAAACTTTAACATTAATTGAATCATCATTAATGTCCCATACTGATAAAGGCCATAAACGGTCACAACATGTCCTTTTAAAGGCACAAGGAAATAAAAATACAGCTACAAATTCTCTGCTGCTGCTGCCTGGTTCTCACAGTCCAACAGGCAGTCCTAACTACAAACTAAGAAGTTTGAGGTTTCAAACAACTGGATCCAAATTCCCCCTTGTAAATCTAAAGCAGCTTTCTGCTGCTTAACATTCCGGTTTGGGCAAGGATGAGAGCAAAATTATGTTGCAGAGCAGCGATTCAAAGTAGAGGAAAGAAATCAGGGTGGTAGTGGGTAGATTATGAATTAAAGGGTTTGTGATCTTTTGAGTCATTTCTCTACTCTTTTAGCCTTAAACTAAATCTTTGGTGTCAGTTTTAATGGAAAAGTTAAATACAAGTTAAATACTTTGCAAGTTGCAAAGAGATAACCAGGCATGAATTGCTGGCAGGATTCATCTTCAAATGTACGTTTCCAGCTGCTACCTTAGCATATTTAGCGGCTAACTGCAGGATAACACAGCCTCCTCGTGAAGGCGTATACATCACGGCACGCATTCTTACAAACGCAGCCTGCAATCACATGCAATCATGGCAAAAAGTACTGGACTCAATCGTATGGTCTGGAGATGAGACAACTAAATATAGATTAAAAATGGTTTTATTTTAGCAAAAACATTACACAATGCAGCTTAAAAATGATTCCTATCTCAAACCTTTTACTGAGGTTCATGCAAATATGAATGTGTGCTGAAATAACAAGATTAACCTCTTAAATTTAAGATTTTAAACATCACAAAAGAAAACTTCTCAAGCAAAGTGTGTGATATAGTGTGAGTACATGCACTTCAGATTTCTGCTCAGAAACACTTTGATAAAAATGGAAACACCATCAGAGACAAAAACTATTAGTTATGCAGAGCTGCATTAACCTTTATCCTACTATAACATTTCAATTAAACCTGCATTAGGAAACAATAACCTGTGCACTTCTTCCATCTCATTAAAACCTGCTGTGGGTAAGACAAAGGATCATTGTGCATTATTGCAACTCGTTTAGCAGCGCTAGAGTGATGAGAGCAGAGCTCAGAAGGCCTGCAGCACTTTGTGAGCAGCAGTAATGCGAAGGGCTGGTCAGCTTACATCTGCCTGGCTCCACAGCTTTCCAAACCATTGTTGACAACAGCTGTCCTCTCAGAGGAAGACTGAGAAATGTTCAATACTGGGAGGGGATTGATGATGGTCGTAACACTGGATGTTAGGAGTGGGCAGATCACGTTTTGCAATTAGTCATAAAATCAATTTCACTGATGGAGCATGTGTAGAAGAAGCCAGAATGGACCACCCTTAACCCTTACACACAATGGCGCTCTGATTGTTTGGGTGCAGCCTGGCCACACACATATCAGAGCAGCCTTAAGTAGGATGCACCAAGTGTTGAGGTGTCACCCAAAGCACAAATCATTTGGCCATGTGTCTGTCCGTTTTGCCGATGACAGCATGAGAGCACATCGGGGCTCTAAATATTTAAGTGTCTGTGTGACCTGGGTGTGTCAAGAGGTCCACCCTCCTTAGCAGGAGGCCGTAAAATACCTTTAACTACACCAGTCATCCCATTCATGTGGTTGAAGGACCCATCTGACACTCGTGGAGTTTTACAGCTCACCTTTGACCCTCGGACTCCACCCCCAATCCCTCAACACAAATGCTGAACACAGACGGGGTGTCCATGTCTCAACAGAGTCCTGCTGACATGGAACATCCTCCTCTGCAGTTATGGCATCTCTTGACCCCAAAACAAGACTTCAGCACATAAAGAGGGACAATTAGGTCAAACTCTTATGTCTGTGAGCTAATGAGGGGCCATGCAGACCTATAAGCTCAACAAAGCCTTTCTGTGTAGAAAATATCAATACAGCTGTGGTGTTCAAACTTTGAGTTAAGACACATTTAATTGAAACTATTGAAATATAGAAAAGTTTAATTTAAGATTTTCTCTAGGGATGTTCCGATCACAATTTTTTGCTCCCGATCCGAGTCCGAGTCATTTGATTTTGAGTATCTGCCGATACCAAGTCCCGATCCGATACTTCAGCAAAGCATTAAAAAAGAAGAAATGAAGGGAAAACATGTCCAAGTTTTACTTTAATTTTTTTATTATTATTTAGGTATGTCTTTTTTTCTGTATTTATGTCATTTCCTTAGTTTATCTGCCAAAAACATCACTTGTTTAGGAAGTACATTAATGCAGTAATGCACCCATTACAAGTGGCTGATTTCCGATCACGTGATCAGATCGGAGCATCCCTATTATTCTCTGTATATAATGACCTTGTTTTGTCTCTTTTCTCATTTTTTTCACAAGAGACCTTTGTGAATCATCAACAAACACATGAATATGTTTTAAAATGTGTCAGTTACTCATTTTAACACACACACACACACGTCCTTTATCTGTGTCCCTAGATAACATTTAAACACAATCTTACTTTTCTTTCTTTCTACAAATGTCCTCCAAAAACCACATTCTTCCTTGACAAATTTTAAATTAAACCAAGAAGCATTTTTAAAGACCAAGTTCACTTGTTTTTTTCAACACATTTGCAGTGGTCTCTAGTATAAACAAATGCCTTGTAAGTTTATCTCAGAGGGAAAAAAGTTCTGGCTCCTGAGAGCCAGAGCTGAGGTGAGCAGAACGCTGCAGGATTAGGACTCTTATTTCCTGATATTCAGACATCTCACCTCTGATTGGCTAACAGCAACACAATTCTACCAACTGACTGTTTGCTCTGCAACGTTGATGTTTCGTCTCCACAAATAACACAAGCCTGAAGGAGTTCTCCCATATTGTGGAGTTGCTAATGCTAACTGTTAGCTTCTGCTCTCTCCTGGAAACTAAATCAACATTTTCTATTGGCGGCTAATGCAGGATATGGGGGTAGAAGACCATTTTCACATTTAGCCTGCATGTTAAACTCAAAGACCGGCCATATTTTAAAAAATAACAAGTAAAAAAAGGTTTCTCAGTGAACTTACTCTTTAATCAAAGATTATTTGACTTTGATGATGTAAGAATAAAACAAATATTTAGGTGGGTTAAAACAATCAACTTTCCTCCACAGTGTGTGTGTGTGTGTGTGTGTGTGTGTGTGTGTGTGTATTTGTTGTCGTACTCCTACATTCCTCTGCTACACAAACGCAGCTACAGGATGTAAGTGTGTGCTGTACTGTGTTCCCAGCTGTTGCCTCTGCAGGTGTTGTAGACGAGCTTGACTCAGTTTGTGTCGTTTACTCTCACAAGGTCATCTTTGCAACATTTGACAGGTTAATCTTAGCGAGCTGTTTTAATGTGCTGGACCATAATTGCTCTGCTGAGTGTGTGTTGATGTGTTAAGCAGGTTAGAGGAGGGTTAGGAGAGGCTGGTGTTGGACCACCCACCAAAGCTTTCTCCAAAGAGAACCGCTGATGGAAACACGAGCAATATCACCTCGAGAGATCGACGTCCTCTCTCAAACTCTGCCTACTTTCAGCCCAACCTATAAAACCAGAGTTATTTAACAAACAGACCGTTTTAAGATCAGCTAACAAACGTTAAAAGCAATTTGCCCTTTGAGTGCTGGGGAAACTGGGCAATTCTCAGAAGAGTCGGTGTGTGTGCACAAGCTAATGCATTTCTTCCTGATTGGAGCCGAAGACCCGGTCACTTCAATTATACTTACATTCCCACGGTGCAAACCAAAGCCACAGCAGCTACAATACTGGCTGTCGGACTTTTACCCATTTCTAACACAAACACTAAAACTCACATTTTGGCAAACTGGAGACAGGCTAAATTATATACTACTAACCAAATCCTTTTCAGAAATAATAAAACCGGATCTCGCAGGAAACAAATGATAAATCAGCGTCACACATGAAGGGGATAAATCTTGTTTACGGTGCAGACAACGTGTCAGGCTGGTGGAAAAATGTCCAACCGTTTGTACAGTAAAGCAACTCAGAGTTACATGTGTCATACTCCAACCACCACAGTATTGTTAGGAAATCATGACTAGACAGAGGTGCGAGCCACATCCCGACCACACACAAAAACCCCTCCACCATCCCCAGAGAGACCAGACGGCTCGGAGGCCAAAGATATCTGGGAGGAGGTGGAGTGTGTGTGGGTGTGTGAGGATTCGGTTGTGTGTAACCTTTTGGGAGATGGGGCTATTCTTGTGCACGCACTGACAAAGTTCCTATACAAACAAACAGTTCCAAATGTGTTTTCGTTCTGCTTTTCCCCTGCAGAGTCTGTCGGGGGGCGAAGATGACAGCTGAGTATTCCTGCAGGAACCGTCCATCTTCATCAGCTACTAACGCCTGAATCTTCTTATACAAATGTTTTAAATTTGCAAAATCATCCCATAATCTTTTAAATTCTCGCTCCAGCTTCCTGCCTCACTCTAAACCAAACAACAACCACTGGTTTCCTCAACCAGGAACCTCCATAGCCACAACTGGCCAGACAGACGGGGCGAGAGGCTCAGGGCGCTTTTCATTCAGCTGCTTGCCAAGTGTTTTGGGATGGGGTTTGGGTGACCCGATGCAAAAATCAAAAACACGCTTACATTTGTTTCTCTGCACTCTACAACTCCCATTCTCCAATTTCAGCCCCTGAAGTCTCAGAAGGGCTTTCAAACACAGCAGGGTGATAATTAGCTACATTTTACCTTTTTGCTGCACGCGAGGAAGAAAATAGCACACGCCATAACATGATGGAAACAAGCTGGGGATGTCTTTAGAGAAAAGGCAACTCTGCATAAAAGACGCTGATGATATTTCAAGAGGGAAATGGAGAAAAAAGAACTTGGCTCTGTGCTGAAAGCAAGTGAGCCCAGCAGGTATTATACCAACAACAAAATACTAACATATATTTAGAAAGAAGCCTCTTGGATGTGATGACGCCTTCCAGCAGATTCCCTGGAGCCTGACTGACACATGAGGCCTGTGCAGGAAGTCTCTGGGTGACCTTCATCAGAACAGGCGGGTGCTGACGGTCAATAAGAACATTTTTCCTGGAAGAAAAAAGTTTAGAAGGCAGAAGGTAGAAGGGAAGGTGAGTTTTTTCAGAGTTATTCTGAAGCCACCTTGCACATTTGGACAAGCAGTAGACCACAAAGTAGCCTAAGGAAGAAGAAAAATGCCTAGAAGTGATGCACAAATGCAAAGCCAAAGGCAAAAACAGAAAACTCAGGCCTTTAGAGTAAAATAGCATTTCAGCCAAGAACCACAAGGCAGGTCCACCTCATGTTCCACGACTCATTTATCTTTCATGCAATCCTCTTACTGCCTCTTTGGGATATCCAAGCCGAACCCTGATATACTTGATTTGAACTCTGAGACCGTTACAAACTGGTACAGTTGGTAAAAATGTTTACTGGCTTTGTAAAACTCTTGCAAACCTTCATAAAGGGCTACAAGTAAAAGTGCATTAAATTCATATGTTCCATCACCCTTACACAGTCTTATAAACATCCATTCATTTTCGGCCACTTATCCGGTGTCAGGTCACGGGGGCAGCAGCTTAAGCAAAGAAGCCCAGACTTCCGTTCCCCCAGCCACTTGGGCCAGCTCCTCCGGGGGAATCCCAAGGTGTTCCCTGGCCAGCTGAGAGATATAGTCCCTCCAGCATGTCCTGGGTCTTCCTTTGGGTCTCCTCCCGGATGCACGTACCCGAAAAACCTCACCAGGGAGGCATCTAGGAGGCATCCTGACAAGATGCCCGAGCCACCTCAACTGGCTCAATGTGGAGGAGCAGCGGGTCTACTCCAAGCCCCTCCTGGATGACGGAGCTTCTCACCCTATATCTCTAAGGGAGAGCCCAGTCACCCTGCAGAGAAAACTTGTTTCAGCCGCTTGTATCCGTGATCTCATTCTTTCAGTCACTACCCAAAGTTTGTGACCATAGGTGAGGGTAGGAACGTAGATCAATCATAGACAGACCGGTAGAAGGCCCGCATCACTGCAGACGCAGCACTAATCCATCTATCGATCTCATGCTCCATCTTTCCCTCACTCGTGAACAAGACCCCAAGATACTTAAACTCTTCCACTTGGGGCAGGACCTTCTCCCTGACCTGGAGAAGGCCTTCTACCCTTTTACAACTCTTATAAACATAAAAACAAAATTCTGAAGGGCTGATTTCCCAATGCTTCCATTTGCAGAGTATAATTACATTTCAAGACTCCTGTGTGGAACAGTGAGCAGCAGCAGCTGTATTTATAGACAAAAGTATCAAAAGGAGCCTGAAAGGAGACAGAGACATTGAGCTTAAGGGAGGTATCTGTAGGGTTAAAACAAGACTCATCTAACGTTTGGCCTTCCCAGTATGAGGTGGGGGAGTTCCAGCTACCCACTCAGACATGATGAATGTGAAGAATCTCCGTTTCCGCTTTTCTCATCCATGAAACAGTTATCACAGATCTCCTCTTGAGGCTAACAACAGGCTGTTGCATACAAAACAAAAACCTGGAAGCTCGTTGCTACGCATCAGTCCGTGCCTCCATCTCGAGCGTTCTTCAGTTTTGTTTTGTTTTTCATGTAAGCGTGCAAACGTGTTCCGTTTGTCATCCAGGCAGCGGGATAGAACCATAATGTTATCAGAAGCAGCGAGAATCATCGGGACATCTCCTCCCTCTGTTTACACATGTGGGTTTGCCTCTGGGTCAGCAGCCACGACTCCATTGTTTCCCATCAGATTATTCCCCGCAGTTTGGATTTCGTCTGCTGCCCTCATCCCAAAACAAAACGTCTTAAACATAAAGGACGCAGCACGCATTTGTTTAAATGTCTGCATGGAATTCACTGGATGATCACAAGCTGCAACACTTCAGCTGGGACTCAGCTGAACCGATCACATGGCTGACTACCTCCTCATCAAAAAGCTTACAACACATTCCCGTTCTTTATACTTTACTAGAATATTCAACATCTCTGGTCAAAAACCGATTCAAAAGCAGACTATTAGCTAGTCTGGTTGTGTAATTGCTTCATGGCAGAAGGTTTTCCTGCTCAACAACTTCCTTCCTCTTGACCCGTCAGTGAATTTGTGGCTTCATTATGTATTTAAGTGTCAGGCAGCCTCTGAGAAGTCCTCTAAAACACCCTACAACAGAGGCAAAGAAAAGGCCTGAGCAGTGACACATGTACAGTGTTCTGGGTCGTTTTAATGTAAAGCACATGGAAAATAATGAGAAGCCTTGTTCAGTAAAGCCAAAATTAGTCATGCTTGTGAGTGCAGGCCCTTCAGGTCAAGTAGAAGCCTAGTGCAAACAGAGTTAATCATCTCATTCGGCCTACATGGAGTTAAACCATCAGGTTCTATAACCTGGTGAACAGATTGGTAACGGGGCTGTTTTTAGAGCCTGTGTTTAGTTCTTATTAGAGGACTAGAGAACGGGAAGCACTTATAGTTGTTCAGACTTGAGTTATATTCTGTTAAACTTCTGTCTGAATGACTTCCTGTGCTGATTCCACGTGCAAAGAATAGAAGAAAAAATGTCCTCCAGTCCAGACCTCGGTGCAGAAACGGTGTCCTGGAAAGAACTGCTGGATTGGAACTTGTTCTGGTGGAACTGGTGTCAGACCAAAAAACTAAAAATAAAATTGTTTATTTGTTTTGATCCCCATTAGCATCTGATTTAAAGGTGTGGTTTACTGAAAAACCACCATTTAATATTTATTTCTGATTATAATCAGTCACTGTGAGTTTTTCATGCAGGCTGAACATGAAAATAGTCTAACGTTCAGGAATCAGCAGAGCACGTCTCGACTAGTAAAAGCTAGCCGTTACCATTAGCAACACCACCACACAGAATAACTCCTCCAGGTTTGTGTTATTTGTAGAGATAAAATTGCCCTGAGTACGACTTGCAAGGCACTCATTCCTACCAAAGATCACTGCAAATGTATTGATTAAAGGAGTGTTCCACACCTTTAAGAGATTTCATGATTCATTATCAAAACAATTAATCACTGATTGAGACATACTTAGCTGTTAACTATTAACTTTTATCCAGAGACAAGAGACATAAACTCTTAACTCCAGACACCAATCTTTTAGGGAAAAAGCAGCATCTTCACAAATAGCACAAAAGTTTAAACTTTGTTAAAGCGTCTGTTTATTGGTGAGAAGTTCCACCGCTCTCTTCTTTCCTTCAAATCATGTAAATGCTCAAGAGACAGATTACATTCTAGCTGGAGAGGAAACTTGGCGACTTGGTGAATTCTGTCCAGTCCCGTCTGTGACACTGCAGTGACACACAGATGGCCAACGCAACACAGGGAGACAGAGAAAGAACAGCCAACAGAGAGCAAGAGAACAGATGTGGCTAAACTGACCCGGGCAAAAACTTCACTCCGCTCATCCAAATATAAACGTACCAGTATACATGATACAGATGTGCTTTAAACGAGCCAACTTAAAAACACAGAACAGCCAAACTAAAGAACTTTCCTTCTAAACAAGATCTACTTTTGTTTTTGCACACATCTTTGTCACAAACGTTTAAAGTTAGAACTCCAATTTCCCCCAAACGTGACCCTCCCTAAAAGTAGACACCTCCCTAAAAGTAGACACCTTCTTTTGGTTTTCCCCTGGCTGCTGAACTGTTTGTATTGGTTCCAGGAAGGAGGTCACATGTGGTGCAGGCAGTGCAGATACTGTCGACAGAGAGCGACTAAAGAGTGTCCTGCCTTGACGCCGTCTGTTTTCCTGTGCCCACATGTGTTCTCCAAATGGCCCTCTAAATGTGCTCCTTCCCTCCACCGACCACAAGGGAATTCCAGGAAGCCTTTACATGGTTTTGCTCTAAATATGCAGTACGTGTGCCGCTCTGGCTCTTTTAATCACCACATGCATTTATGGATGACCCTGACCCAACAGGTGATGTTTTAGGAGATGGCACAGATGGAAAAAGCACACTTTAGAAGAATCGTGTAGTAATTTACTCTAAATATGTGGAAAAGAGAGTTGGTAAAAAGCAAAACAAAGAACAAAGGAAAAAGGATAAAGCACAAAATAATGGCATAAGGGCTGAGAAAGTATGAAATACTTTCTACCCATAGTGGTCTGGTTATCAGGAGACGTCGGGGAGGGGTGACAAGCTGTGTGATGTGGGTGGAAAGTGGTTCAAACAAGTTGCTGAGTCTGAGTGTTTACATCTGTGTTGTTGCTGATCGAGCTCAGAGCTCCGTGCACAAACAGATGCATTCCAGTGTCTGAACAAACAGATAGGAGGCAGCTGAAAGATACGAGGGGTGCGAGTTCAGCGGAAGATCAGAAAAGGCTCACCTCATTCATTTGTTATTTGTCAAAGGAATTTTTATTGGAAAGAAAGAGCAGAACTCTATTTTAGTGCGTTTTCCCCATCAGAGAAAGAGGTGCATTTAGGTTTTAGTCAAACAGGACCAGACAGTCCCAGCCTCCATTAGTCACTCTGATTGTACGTCTGTGATAATTGTTAGTCAACCCTTGGTCAAAGAGAAACTGGGACACGCACTCACAAACAAACTACAATCTCTTTGTAAAGCACCAATAGCATCACAGAGTATCACTGACAGAAAAACAAGCATTAGTTTAATTCTAACATGTAAAAATGCCCATGGCACTTTTCCTGGAGCATTCCTGTAGATTTTCCACTTCTGTCATGCTCACCTTTCTGCTCAGCGTCTTTCTCTGGATTTTGCTGGAAGTTTCCAGTTTGCTCGGGCAATCTCGTAAATTACCTCATACTTACGGCAAGCTGTACATCATTACTCAACATGTGTGAGGTGAGATGTGACAGCACCTGTGTTTTCTTGTTTTTTTCAAACTGCATGTAGCACGTATTTACATCTAAAAGTCAAATTTTGAAGGAATGGAGAACAAATGTTGCAAACAGGGAATCAAACAGCATGAGTTGAATTTCACAACCAAGTTCAGGAAATAAATCTTTTCATGTCCGTGTCAAACTAAGATCGTCTTTTGTTGAGTAATTGGGTTAAAGCTGTTTTGTTTAACTACTGACTGTAATTTTTTGTGTTTAATAATGTCAGTTGGCTTTGTGTCCATCTGGAATGGGACTGACTCCAAAAGTTAACCAGCTGCAGATGTTTGCTTTATGATTACTTTATGAAGGTTCCATTAAAATCCATTCAGTGGCTCTTTAGATACTTCACTAACGCTAAACGAATGCAAACGAGGCTGCAAAGATGTGCGGGGTTACTTAAGTGGACAGTAGAGTTCATGTATACGTGAGTACCTGTATAAATATATCAGATGAACAGATATGTTTGCACAGAAGCGAGTCAATAAAGTTCATTTGCTTTCCATATATCTGAGCTTAGACATTCAATCTCATCGTGCTGCTCTCTGACTGCGTCGCAACAAGCTCCTTCTGTCATTCAGAAAAACAGTTTAAACTTCTAAAGAGTGAAAACAGGAAAAAAAAAAAACACTTTCAAAGCTTGAATAAAAAGAAAAGTGATCACAGCCCTTCCTTCACTACACATGAAAATGAACCCCAGCGATCCTGCACATAAACACAAACTCCTCCCCGGCTGTAGAGATCTGGCTTTGACTGACCTGACCAAGTAGAAAACAAACACAACCAACACAGCCAGCGTGGTTACCGTATTCAACTCCTGGTTACACAAACCTGTTTCTACAAACTCCCTGATCTTTTCATCCCAAACACTAAGACATAAACACAACCCCAACTTGTGATCTTTATGTGAGTAACTAAACCAGATCACCCACAAAACCCTTCAGCTGCATCCAGCTGACTGAGCATGTTATACAAGAGCACAAAGCAGAAAAACTGATACCGAAGGTGAATTAGCAACATCTTTGTCAGAAATGTGTGATATTTAGTCATAAGAACCCTGTTTTGATGGGGTTTTATGATTTGAGCCCTTTACAAGACTTCAGACTTTATTATCTGAGGTCTGTGAGCTGCGTGAAAGCAGGGACTGAATGGGGTAGCCTATTGTTTGTTTTGTTTCAGGCAAATCAGACAACTTAATCCAACAATCTCTGAATAAACTTTGAAAATGGCGTTATATATAAACGGCTCTGATTAAAATAACAAGTGATCTCCTAATTGCAGCTGATTCTGGCCTAATTACCATCTCAGTTTGACACAATCTGACAAGATTATCTTCAATAGGTATTTCATGCACTCCACTTAATCAGTTTAAATCATATCTCACAGACAGGACTCACTTCGTTCAGATGAAAATATTTACTTCCACACCCACTGGTGTAACCACTGGGGTTCCTCAAGGTTCTGTCCTTGGCCCCCTATTGTTTATAATCTATTTGCTCCCTCTAGGGTCCATCTTTAGAAAATTCAATATCAACTTTCATCGTTATGCTGATGACACTCAGTTATATATGTCTTCAACACTCCGTCCTCTTTTCTTCCACCCCTTTCACTCATTAACTGCATATCAGAGATTAGATGTTGGTTTTCTTTAAACTTCCTTAAGCTGTGCTCCAATAAAACTGAAGTCCTTCTCATGGGTAAAAAATCTGCACAAGGGAAGGCTGAAACCTTCTCATTCACTATTGAGAACACTACAGTTGCCTGTCATTCAAGACAACCTACTATCACCTTTGAAATATTAATCGCATGCGTCCGTCACTCTCTAATCACGCCACCGCCATCTTAGTAAATAGTCTCGTCACTTCTCGTTTGGACTACTGCAATTCCCTCCTCTTTGGTCTGCCACAGAAGTTCTTGCACAAACTCCAATTGGTTCAAAACTCTGCAGCTCGTATCATTACTAGAACACACTTCTAATCTCATCACACCCCCCCCCCCCCCCCCCCCCCCCCCCCCCCCCCCCCCCCCCCCCGTTATCCGGCAGCGTCATTGGCTGCCGATAAAGTTCAGGATTATTTACAAATTACTACTTCTTACATTCACAACCCCACATATCTTTCTCAGCTCCTACAAATATTTCCTTTCATTTTCACTCATCTGAAAAGTTGGTGGTGTGATCCTTCAGCTTAGCCATGTGTCATAGACCACAATCTGAGCTCCATGTTTTGTAATAATTCTGAAATAAAGACTCATCAGCTGTGTACAGGTATAAAATAGCATTCATATGAACAGCTATGATTATTTTAAGAAAGCATCAATCCACTTTGTAACCACTGTGACTAGCCATTAGCTCATTTTTATGGTCATAACTAAACTATTTCACCACACTGAGGTCATCTGAAAAGTTAAATTTGACAAAAAACATATTAATAGATTAAAAGCTTTAAAAATACACTTCAGAAGATCTGAACAAGAGATACTTTGCAAATTATAGTTATAGTGCAAAGATTCTTATACATTTGGGAACAAAAATGTCTTTTTCTGCTTTGCCTCAAACTTGTTCACCAAAACACAACCTGCTTTGTGTATTTTAGAGATTGACATTTTTTGACATATTTGCAACAATAGGCTTTTCCCAAGAATACTGGTAGCACCAACAAAACAAAGAGTTCTGGCACAATCTAAAAAAAATAAATTGGAGCACGTTTATATAAACACTGGCCCCTTTAAACCAGTCCAATTATTCAGACAATGCAACGATCTGATCCAAGAATCCAACCATCCTCCACACCGAGCTCCTGCTTCCCACATTAGTTAATTGGACCCAAAACCCACCACACAAGATTTCCATTAAGTACAACCACCATGGCTTTGTGGTAATCCGTGTGCCACACCTACAGTACATTTTCCAGCACAAACAAGCCAGAAAACCTAAATGTAAATCAGACTTTTCCAGTTCTCAGTGGACAAACACTCAATGAGTTGTAAAGTTTTGCAGTAACTACAGTATTTCCATGTATCCATTTACGTCACGTTGGATTTTTCCTACAATCATCTGTCAGGATCAGCTGCTTTTCTCTCCCATCGATGCTCGAGTCTTTAGAGGCATGACTCATGGTGCTGCAATGCAACAACGAGATTACTACTGCAAGTACAAAGGGAGTTATCTATGAATAAGAATACAACTTTAACTTATTCACCAAAATTCACAGAATATGCAACCTGCTGCTTCCTATGGTACTTTTTAAATAGCCAGACGAATCATTGGTGGTTTCACATCCATGCAAGCATTACTCATGGTTTTACAAGAATGGTCGGTACCCACAAAACAAACGTAAGCTCCCACAGAGGAGCGCATTCAAACACATGTGCACACCAGTGCTCTAATGGGGTCAATGTTTTTACAGCTGGCAGCAGACAAGAAACCAGTACAAACAGCGACATCTCTGTGAACGTGTACAGCCCGGGGTGATAAATGCCCCCGAACAGAGAGCTGTCACACACTCGACCACAAACATAAACTCTACTGTCTACTGAACGATTGACCATTATTATCCACTAAAACCATGGATGTTTTGTTTCATCTACGGGCGTTCACTCTTGAGGTGAGCAGATAATCAGAAATCTGTCAAGTACCTCAAGCTTTCACAAAAATAATAATAAAAATGTACATTAGCTGTATTTGATCCTGCTCCAGATCTGTGAAACAGGGAGTGTATTTTCAGAGTGCTGTTTTCCCCATCTGTGTGACCGCAGCGCTGGGCTGCTCTCCATGCATCTCTCTGCCTACGGTTCCCACGCCTCGTTTTCAGCTAAATACATATTTAGAGGAATACTGAGCACCAAATCATATGTTCTTTCTTCAGTGCACTCTAAGCTGCCTCTAAAAAGCTACCAGAGAAAAAGCAACTTTTGCTTTTTGTTACCAATTTTACAATTATCCATCCTGGCTCGTCCAAAGTGAGTACCAGTTCTTACATTTGAGTACTTGCCAATATTAAGTATCATTACGAGTACTAATGAAAGTCTTTATTATTGTTATTTTGAAATTCCTCTACATTCCTGACATTTGTAGCCGTTAGCGTTGTGTTAGGCATCTAATGTCAGATAAGGAGGCAACACTATATAGCACCACCTGTTGCTAGCTCTCCATCCCAACACCTCCTCTGTCAACCAATGTGAACACCATGAAGTCAAGTCAGTACCATGGTATAGGAATGAATTTATGAATGAGTACATGTACACAATATCAAACAGACACCCAATGCACGTATTGGTGCACCCTAATCCAGGTACGGTGTCTTCTAGGTTCTTGACTCAGATTCATGCATTTATTTGAATGCATATCTATTTGCATGCATATC
Organism: Aphyosemion australe; assembly: GCA_006937985.1. NCBI lineage: Eukaryota > Metazoa > Chordata > Actinopteri > Cyprinodontiformes > Nothobranchiidae > Aphyosemion > Aphyosemion australe. Next base: position 61,677 of record SSNS01000413.1, on the reverse strand, counting down.
TATGAAAATCCATTTGCAATATCAGTACTATAGTACTGCTAAACCTAAATAAACCAAACTGAGTTAAGAAGCTCAAGAGCAAATGAGCTTACAGTCAACAGTTTTCATTACATCCTGTTGTGCTACGGCTTTAAAGGCCTCAGAGTAACATGTTGAAGCTCTGAGAGCAGTTTGGAAAGTTGCACTTGGAAAATTGTCCTGCCATCCTAACCAGAGTTTAACAGACATCTGCATGCCCGTCATTAAGATCAATGAAACTTCCACTGTCCATTAGCAAAGCTTCTAGTCTGCACTTAAATATGCCCCATGGTACAATCAGTACAAATTACACAAGGCCAAGCTCACTCACGTTTCCTTGTGAGGAGAAATGAATGACAAATGGATTCCTTTGTATGGAGCCATTGTGCATTGAGATGGGCTAGAGCTTTGGAGCCAGTTGAACACATGCAAAGCAGACTAAATTGGTTCCAGCGTCTATGTGCGTGTGTGTTAAAGTGCTCGGGTGAGTGGATGTACGAGTAATGAATAAGATCCTGGCACATCACAACTGGGTTCCTCTAATGCACTCTCAGTGGGCAAGAAGAAATAAACAGATGAAGATGAAGCAAATGTAAACTCAGTGGCAAGGTAAAAAAAAGGGGTGGTGTGTGTGAGACTGAGACCAAGAGGGCAAAAGGAAAGAGGAGGAGGGAGGGCAGAAGAGAAAGAAGTTTTCAGATTTGTTATTGGAGCCGTAGAAGTCGTTTCTGACTTAAAGAGTTCCAGATGTGGGTCAGCTTCTGAAAGAGAAAAAAAAACTTGGAAAGACAAAGAGAAATCAAGTGAAAGGGAGGCGCTGATTTGATCAGAAATCAACCCTCCTATTTTGGTTTGAACAGGAAACTGAAACAGTTTTTTCTAAGGGGATGAGTGAATCAACAGATGAGGCTTCTGAAAGCCACTTTCAGGGTGTGGAGTGTCAGGTGGTGAGGTGGTAGAGGGGTCTGTGGCTTTCATGGACCAGTACTGCGTCTATAAAAAGCTCGGGTGGTCAGAAGAATAGTCTGTTGTTATTACACACACACACGTCTTTTTTTCAAAACCAGAAGAAAAAAAAAATCACCAAAATAAACCATTAAAACCTATAACCAAAAGACATCTGGTTAAATACTGCGCAAAAGCTGCAGTTATTTTGCATTGAAATAGCAACAACTGGAGCATATGGCAGCAGTCGAGTCAAGTGGACTAGAGGCTGGGGCAGCTTGATTATAGAAAAAAATAATCATGATTAGTTTTGGTCAATGTTGAAATCATGATTATTTAACACAATCATTCACCGAGTTTGGAAACGTTATCCCGAGTTTACATTTTAGCTAGTTAGCCACCATCTAGTGCTGATTAAAACTTAGCAGAAATTATGAGACCAAAATTGCATTTATCATGCTAGAATCTATAGACTACCATAAAAGTTCAGGACATGAACCAATCACAACACAGCACTGCTATAAAAGCAGCGAAAAGCTGCTACAGAAGCCGAAGATGCACGGCGAAGAAAAAGGGTGCATATTTTTTAGGGCTTGGGAATAAAATTGTATGGAAAAATAATGTAAAAAAGCACAAAGTGTGTGAAAAACATGACATAAAATAATAAAGATATATATTTTTAACATACAGTGTTTTACCTTCATTCTGTCTTCAAAGTAACTCCTAAACCAGCACCATTAAATGCTTCAGTTTAGCTTTCAGAAAAGATGGAAGTGTTTGCATTTTAGAAAGAAAAGCATTTTTGCAAAGTAGTCCTTCATAAAAATGTTAATAATTTGTCAATTGTCTAATTGTTCGGAGTTTAAATCAAAGTTTAAATACAAATCCAATCAATTACACAATAAAGGCGTGATTAATTTGCACAGAAAGTTGCTTCCTTGTGTTAAAATCCATACCTCAGATCAGAACTGAGTCTTTGTAACTGCAGCCCTAAACATGACCACTATTATCCCTCTCCATTGTCTCCAATGCACACTCGTGCGTGTGCCTCCCCAGCATTTGTTTTCAATCCCTCAATATTGGGGTAAGCTGCATGATCACACAACAAAAGGCCATTGTGCTGCAGTAAAGAACTGCTCCAGGGAGCTGGTTGTAGGCCACAAACAAAGGCTTGTCCCAGCACAAGCTCATGAATCTACTCAGCGCTGGACTGCCAACACAGCCGTGGAAAGGGAACTAGTTGGATTTGATCAAGAAGGGAAGGGAAAATTGAGAAGGGATGTGAGGAAAATAAGAGAACAGGGATCAAGATGCAGCTGGAGCTGGAGGAGAGAAGCAGTAAGGATGGAAGTGGGTGGATGGGGTCAGTCTAAGGAGAGGAACACAGGATGAGGAAATAAAAGGACAGAAACAGAGAGCTGTGACAACAGATAAAGTTTCTGCCAGAGTTTTAAGTAACAAAACAACTCAAACTTGCAACCAACAAAGAATCCAAGTCTCATTTCCCTTTGTGTGAATTTTTCCAAAGAGAAAATGGTTTCTTTGTTCATTAAATATGGCTGCACTGTTGTTTTCCTCCTCTGACAAGTCAAATTAGGAACAAATCCATCAAATGCTCGTTCACAAAAGCTGCTATTGTATCAAAGTAGGCTGCAGCTCACCTTTTCCACATAGAAACTGTGTCAGAATGACAACATGTGCCAAGCAGCCCAAAGGAAGTGATGTAAAAGTTTAAAATAAAGTTTCTGAACACAGAAAATCAACACAGGAAAAAACACATTTTTGTTTGTTTACCATTGGCGTTCTTCCCGCAGATCAGGTGCTCGTAGTGTTGCAGGACTCCCCACAGCTCTGCGTCATTGTTCACAACACCCTCCAGGGCCTCTGCGCTCACCGGCGCGCATCCTGACCCCGACTCTGGCCCAGACTGACCCCTCTCGGCCACGAGCGTGCGGATCCCGATCTCCTCCACCAGAGCTTCCATGCACGCAGTCAGGCAGATTGCTGCGTATTCATGGATGCGCACGGAGATGCGAGTGTCCACCATCCAGCGGAAGAAGCGCCCCACGGAGAACGAGAGTCCGCAACGGGCGGACTTGCCTTTCCTCAGCAGCTCACCTGCACTCATACAGTACATGGAGATGGCCTTGACAGTGGCAGACACGCAGTGGTCAGCCAGGGCCCAGCTGAGCACCAGCCGCATGGCGCTCTGCACCTCGAAACGCGTGCAGCGGCAGTGCATGACGCTCAGGCGCTGCGCCTCTCTGGAGATGCGGATCAGAGCCTTGCGCAGGAGCGCGGACAGACGGCGCACAGCGTCAAAGGAAAACACAGGTGTAGTCCCCCACTTCATGCTCCCACCTTCGGCCACTCTGCGGAGTATCCTGGCCACATCCTCCTCTGTCCAGGGGAACTCCTCCAGTTCAGGTAAGCGGAGGCACTTGGAGAAGATGTCCTCCGGATCTTCAGGGAGGACGGTGTTGACAGTGTCCCAGCTGTTGTTCCTGCTGTTCATGGAGCCAGAGTAGTACCACCAGTTTCCCCGGTGAGGGGTCGTCATGAAGGCCTGGGAGTTTGACTTGGAGGAGGACAGGCTGAGGGATTTACAGGAGTCCCCCGCTCCGTAGCCCGAGTCCAGGGTCAGGTCCTCCAGAGTCTTCATGTGGACATTGCTCAGACCAGCCATCGTTGTCCAAAGGCTGGAGGACACTTCAGAGGAGCGGAGAACTTCTTCAGCGGTTTACCTGAAGTCACTCAATCAGCTGTCGAAACTTCGCGAAAAGCTGGACGGACTGGTTTTACGCAGCGCAACACTCCTCCGACATGCTGGGGAGAGTTCAAACGAGCGACTTTAGTTACTCAAATTCTCATTAACCAACGCGTAAAATAACTAACGTGAGATGACTCAGTCTCACCTTTCCTCCGAACGGTGCAGAAGTTGTAAACTTTGCCCAAACGAAGCACTGAGCGAGTTTTAAAACATGACGGGAAGTCCTTCCTGGTGTCCAAACCCAACCAGACGGAAGTTCACGGGCAGAAAACGTCCAAACATCATCAGTCAGAATAAACTGAACATTATTTTGAACGTGGTAGAGAGAAATGTCCCAGCTGTCCGGCCTCTCCTCATCAGCTCCACTCCTGACACCGCCTTCCTTCCGAAGGGAACACTCGCTCCTGGGGTGGAGGCGGGACTACGGCTGAATGACAACACGTGAGGACCTCGAGCACCAATCAGCACACGGCCAAATTTTACACCAGCCAATCAAATTGCTCTGAATTTCTTCACTTGACTGCGTGCCTAAACAAACTGCTTCCAACGAACATCAAACCATTATTTTTTATGACCTACATTCCGTTGGATGGTAATTTAATTTCATTGTTAAAAAGACTCAAAAATAAATCACAATGAATGGGTTGTTTGTTTAATCAACTTTTTAAATTTGGTTTGAAGAAACTTCTTAAATTATTTTTTTATAAAGCTATGAAGGTTGTGATGGTAAATGTTTTTTTATTTAATTTTCCCGATCTACCTAACATTATGCCTTTTTGACACCTGTATTAAAAATGAGTAAACTCTTGCTTTAACCACAGTGTGTGTGTGTGAAAATCCATATACTAAATGCTACAGCTTGTATTATTGTGTAGCGTTCTATTAAACTCATAATTTGCTTCAGGTGAAATGGAGTAGGCATGTGAAAAGAAGCCTGTGACTACCTGTTTATAATCACAACTCACTCACTTAGACACGTAGGGTGTGTCACCTCTGGGACAAGGTCCAACACGATTACACACTGCGTTTGAAGGCAGGTGTCATTGTGTTTGAAAGTATCAGTGTCTGGATCAATGGCTGACTTCATATAAACATTACATAGAATGGTATTTGTTTAAAATGACAATACCTGTGGGGGGGAGACGCATGCTCCATGGCTAATGAGTCAGTCAGTCAGGAGAACTGGGTTGTTAACCTTTCAGTCTTGTTAACATTCCAGGTACTGTGCTGCTCAAAGCGTTTCCACAGAGTTGATCACAGGAGAGCAACACACCGGTGTGAAGGTGTAACAGCTCTTACGTCATGCTCCACCACCCAAAAACAAAGTAGCATATCAGTGGGAGACCAACAACACTTTAAAGAGGAGCTACAATGCAGTTAATCAACAATCTAAAACAGCTTTGATCCTCTAAAAAGCATAACAAATTTTCTTTTGGCTTTCATCTGTCCCAGGAGCCCTGATACAGGCCATTCTAAACCCCCTAAACCAGCTTTGCTGTGAAAAGAGCCGTTTAGCCCCTCCCACTCGGCCAGGACATGAATATGATAATGAGCTGCTTGCTGATTGGTTGGTTTCCCCAGAAGGCCTCAGACACTGGAGACATGCAGCTTTGAGGAGGAAGGGCTCCCCCTTATGACGTGTTAAGGAAGGCTTTCTCAGATCAGGAGTTTCTATCGCCTTTTTCAACTTTCTAATTTACATTAAAGTAGGTCACACACGGCTTTGACTTTTTGGCATGCTGCTTTTGACCACCCAAGCTGTCTTTATTCAACAACAAGGAAAATGTTGGTTTACATTCTAGGTCCTCTTTAAAGGTCAACTTTACTCATATTTTTAATACACTTGCAATGGTCTCTAGTAGCCTTGTAAGTTGTTCTCTGGGGAAAAAAGCCTCAGTGCGCATGTTTGAGGATGTAGAAATCAGCTAGAGGAGAAAGTAGCTTCAGACGGTAGGATTTGGAGTCTTATTACCTGATATTTGGACATCTCGACTCTGATTGGCTAACAGCAACACAACTCTACCACTGACTCAGTTTGCTCTGCAACGTTGATGTTTTATCTCCACTAATAACACAAGCCTGAATAAGTTCAGCTGTGTTGTGAAGTTGCTAATGCTAATGGTTAGCTTCTACTAGTCGAGATGTCCTCTGCTGTTTCCTGGATGCTAAACCAACAGCCTTCCCTGTCGTGAGCCAATATGGGTGGGTCCAAGCGACAGTGTGATGTAGATCTGTCAGGCTGTTCAAATCCTAGCGTTTCACTGTCTATTTCCTATCAGAAGCTAATGCAGGAAATAGGGGTAGAAGACAGTTTTCACATTCAGCCTGCTTGTTAAACTCAGAGTGACCGATCATTTTAAAAAATAAGTAAAAAATGGTTCCTCAGTGAACCTGCTCTTTAAATGTGATCCAATATTGTCGGCTCTGCTGGAACAGGTTTGTTTCATTCTTCTCTCTGCATTTGGTCATGAAACAAAAGGACGATGTGAGATGAATCTGACTTTAATTTGGAAAACAGTGACGTCAGAGCCTTACGGAGGGGAGTTAGTGTTTCAGATTACTATTTTACCATGTCATCATATTCATGTTTTGCTAAGAAAAATAAGTGTTTAAACTAATTGTTTACTTTATGTCATCGGGAAAAAGGTTGATTTTTTATTGCATCTCTTGAAATATAAGGAATTATCAGCTTTTTTACAGTAAGCATGAGTCGTTTTCCTCATGTTTTCTGGGAAGGAGATTTTTGATTCTGTATTATTTTAATGTGTACAACTTAATCTGTACACATTAAAACATGTTTCCCCCCTAACTTAACCTCCTTGGCTGGTGCCTGTGTGGTTAGAGCTCCACTGTGTGGTGGGAAGAGGAACAATGTTCATTTCTTTTTTTCCATTTTTAGTGGCGTTTTCACTCAACTCCCTCAAAATAAACATTTAAAAAATCCAGACATAAGCATAAAATTTTATTTGCAAAAAAAAAAAAAAAGACAAAATCAAAATAAAAGTACAATACATTCTTAAAACCTTTCCTCTACAAAACAATTTCACAGAAATTACCTTGGAATGTATTTTCCTATTTTCTTCGTAAATTCTATTATATATATAGACTATTATTTAACGACTTTCCTTTTTTTTAAATAGTCCCATGTCACCATTAAATAATATACAGTTTAGGCATTTTTTAAATTTTTTTGTAAAAAAGATTCTAGGAGAAAACAATCAAAAACGGATCATTTGCTCTCATTTGTACATATAAGTCCCGCCTTCCACCGCCCAGCCGCTACCCATCAATACAGGAACCGTGTTCCATAAACAGAAGCATTAGGGGCCTGGCCTCCAGCCATAATAATGGGAGCAGGTGGGATCCTGTTAGACTGCAGCTGCTCCCGGATCTCCATCACACCTTCTGCTCCCTCTCAGTAGTCATTCTAAGCATTCTCCTTTTCCCTTTTTACACGCGTTCACAAGTCAGTAAAGAGAACAAAACATGTCTCATTTTACAGTGTATATGAATGACAGCTTCTTAATAAATAACATTTTATTTCTGTCTGTCCCTGCTCTTCTGTCTTTAGTTTACAAACTGCTTGCAGCCAAACCCGGATAAAGGCACACATTTATGAAACAGCCGCCATCTCCACATTGCTTACAGCTCACGAACTGGTCCTTTTTTCTGGAAATCATTTAAACAAGAGTCTTTTTTAAAAACCCAGTGAATTAAATCAAGATTAAGAGACTTTTTGCTCAATTCTCTGTCACATTTATAGCTGGATTTTTGTATGGGGAGGAGAATCAGGATGCTTTTAGTAGAGTTTAAAGATGTTTGTGTTTAAAAAGCACCTTGCATGCTACTGCATCATCACCCAGTTAGGGTAAGAAGAAAAACCTTTCAAAATAAAAGTCAAACAGCAGCATAAACTCAATTTTATGAAAATTTAAGAGGCAAAATGAGAAAAGAACAAAAAATAAAGATTTTGAGTGTCTATAGTTTACTTTTTTT